>JAUOZQ010000668.1:0-27510 GCA_030710315.1 Anomotaenia brevis | reverse complement strand
AAAACATTTTTTGCCATAGTGTGGTAAAATTGGTATCCATTTCAATCTCATTTAAGTTTATATATATTTTATAATCATATATAAATTATAAAATAAATATTATAAATTATAAATCTGTCTTTGGCAGTGCCCTCGTGAATTTGTTGCCACTTTATTGTAATTTTTTATCAACTTAGTTTAGAAGGTCGGCATTTTAGTTGGTTTGTCTTCTTCTGATTGCTCTGCATTAAGATAAATCTCTAATCACTATATATTTGTGGCAGCAAAAAGATGCAAAGAAAATCGCCAAAAAAGGCTGAAGCTGAAGCGAAATTTAACAAATCCTTTTCCGTAAATGGTTTATAATATCGAGGATATCTTTAAAAGAGCTTGCCTAATATCCTCAGGTGTTTCTTAGCCCTCAGGTTCTCTATAAAACCAATATATCTGGTTCGCTACAAGATTAAAACTGGAGGCAGTTTCAATTTTCCAAGTGTTTGCACCTTTTATCAAAGTGCAAATCAAATCTTTTGATATCTGCATACCACCTATGTCGCTACCATCAACGTCTACAATGTATTTTAACTCGAAATAATCAAATGTATTTAGGTTGAAGACTAACGGTGCTACGGAAGGCTCCGTAATTTCGTTTTGACGGAAATTTGTACCTACATGCAGGCCAGTTAGGTCACATTTTCTCACCTCAACTAGATTCAAATTTCAGAAATGCTCTTTGCCAAAGGAGCAGACCTGTCTTCTGTTTTTCACTCTTTACGAGAGAATGGAAATTAAACGGTAATTAAAACATTAATGGCAAGTGAAAAGACATTTTGGAATAAAAACCAGCGTATTTTATTATGACACAGTCATTTAACATTTTGATATGCCAAACAGTAATCAACCCCTTGCCTGAAATAAAAAGGTAACTATTTTTTTCGGATATATTTAAATTGACACATTAATTCATATTAAAGAGAGAGAAAAAAATTTTTTCGCCATAGTGTGACAAAATCGGCATTCATTTCAATCTCATTTAAGTTTATAATATTACAATATATCATTAATATTTATACGTTATAATTTGTTGCCAGCGCCCTCGTGAATTTGTTGCCATTTACTTTCTTGAAAAATTTTTATCAAATTAGTTTAGAAGGTCGGCATTTCAGTTGGTTTGTCTTCTTCTGATTACTCTGCATTAAGATAAATCTCTAATCACTATATATTTGTGCCAGCACAAAGATGCAAAGAAAATCGCCAACCAAAGGCTAAAGCTGAAGCGAATTTTAACAAATCCTTTTCCGTAAATGGTTTATAATATCAAGGATATCTTTAAAACAGCTTGCTTAATATCCTGAGGTGTTTCTTAGCCCTCAGGTTCTCTATAAAACAATATATCTGGTTCGCTACAAGATTAAAACTGGAGGCAGTTTCAATTTTCCAAGTGTTTACACTTTTATCAAAATGCAAATCAAAATTCAGAAATGCTCTTTGCCAAAGGAGCAGACTTGTCTTCTGTTTTTCACTCTTTACGAGAGAATGGAAATTAAACGGTAATTAAAACATTAATGGCAAGTAAAAAGACTTTTAGGAATAAAAACCAGTGTATTTTATTATGAACAGTCATTTAACATTTTGAATGCCAAACAGAAATCAACCCCTTGCCTGAAATGAAAGAAGGTACGATAATTTTTTTCAGTAAACGAAAAAACGTTCTCAAGTATAGTGACACTCGATTAACGTATTTTAAAGTGTTATATCTAGCGCCAGAAACATTAGCAAATTATAAGCATTTCGTAATTTTTTTCTAGAAATCATATTGATAACACAGCAAAATCAAGATAGAAGCAGAAAATTATATATAAGAGTAATTTAACTGAGCCGTGTTTAGTAGAAAGGCTACACTTAGGTTTTCTCTGAGACTTATTGTCTATTCTCAATAGGATAAGAATAAACGTCCCAAGCGTAAAGGAAAATGCAAAAGCTAGACGAAATAGTTGAAACAAGGGAACATGATTGTCTGCGCATCTGGTAAGCTGCCCAGTATCTCGTTCGTTGGATCTGACTGACTGACCTCGACTGAGCCGTTGATGAAAATTTGGGGCTTCGTCAGGCCACTAATGAAAATACAAAGTGAGAATATTCGTGCCAAGTTATATGCAGGCCTTGCATTGTACTCTCATGATTCACGATTTTGTATATGCCTGTTCGGAAAGTGCGATCCGCGGGACTTTTAGAACTTTAATTTGCCTGAAGATAAATTTAGGCAAGATAATTCAGTTCCCTTCAATTTACAGTGTGCTTATCGGCAATAAATATTGAAACAGAATAAAATTCGTTTAAGACGAGAAACAGTCATTCAAGTTTAAGACAGTCAGTCTCCCATAATACGTTTCTTATTTGCGACAATCATCGCTTAGTTTTACAGCTCTCTTAAAATAATAAAATCTTTACCTTAAATTGCACAGTTTAAAGTGCAAATTAAGTTAAAGACTTATAAGGTTTTAATCAACAAGTAGTTACTACATTAAGCGAAAATTCGATTTTAAAACTTGTGGGTTTAAAATCAAAGTAGTTGATTAATATAACAACAAAATATATTTGTTCAAAAATTTTAATTACTGATTTCGAAATATATGTATATATAATTTAATGTATATAGCATCCCGAAGAACCAAGGTGAAGTCAAAAGACGTAGCCGTGAAGTCATGATATTTTTGGGTAAAGAAACTGACCCTGTTTTAATTTGTATCACATCATTCAATTTCATTATACCATTATGTAACTGTTTTATTTTCAAAAATTGAATAGTGAACTCAGGTTTTCTAATCAAAACCGAGAATATTAATTTGAAATTTACGCTAACATTTTAGAGAGCACACATAAATAGCATTATAAATTCCAAAGGAATATTTCAGTAAGATTTGTTCTCTCGAAATACCCACGAAAATTGCTAGATATTTTTTCAAACTTCTTTTCAACTTTTGTTTACCTAGCAAAATCCCAAATAACTCATTTTGCCCCAGATTAACTTTTTATTTAGAAAATACCATTTTTCGGATTTATTTTAATTTTAGTGCTAGAATTCGTAAAAAAGTTATAATGCTTTTCAACGAAATTTTAGCCTATTCCTTACTTACAACACCCTCATTCAGTTCCTCTTTTAGAGACGTTGGCTGTGGTGGAATTCGACTTCTTACTTTAAGGTCTAAAATTTACCACAAATGCTGCCTAATAATGAGATTGAGGTCCTAGGATTTTGCGAATTTCCAAATATAGCACTACTTAGTCCAAGCAGTGTGGCTTTGCTGTTATGGTTTTGGTTTGCGGCTAGCGCGTCTAATAACAGGAAAGCATCTTCAACTTACTTGGTTGCATTAGAAGGTTGCCTTATTAATGGATTAGGCGTCGTCAATGCACAAACAACTTTCCCTAACCTTGACAATGCATCAAAAGCGAAGATGGCGTTAGTTAGTGTTTTTCGATGAACTCACCTCTAACACAATGCGTAAGCCTTTTATTGCCGTGATTATTGTTTTGTTCAAATTATAAAGAGATACACTAAAAGTGTTTTTGAAAACGGTGAGGCTGACAATATAATGTATACGCTTCACAATTAATTTGAAACTATAAATGCAGTAAATATGCCAGCAATAGCTCCTATAAATTTATCTTAAACGACATTTTAGAACATATGAATTAAGCAAAAGTTGAAAGTATCTTCTCCGCAGACATGTAATCAGTCTTAACTTTTATGAAAAAGGCACTTTTCGAGGATGCTTCGAATGAAAAATTAGAAGAAATGAGGCAGTCACTCTGTGGTGACCCTTCAGTGACGTGATTGCATTTTTCACCGCTATTCACAGACACGCGAATCCCCATTCGGACTGAGTTGTTTGCCAGTAAAACATGTTAGTTCCATTTAAAAGCTGCTGCTGCAAAAACTATTTCACACAACGTTCCAATGGACAGTCTGAAACGGACGTCTCCTCTTCTTCCTCTGGTATTCGTCTGGAGCAATTCCTTCATCTTGGTGGACAATTTAAGAGTAGTAACCCCCCTGCAACTCAATGCTTTGTGTTTGCTCATGACTGCTGCTCAGTGTTCTTGGAACTCCACTGGAAAGGCAAGTATGAATTTAACCTCCTTACTACAGGGGCTAAAACATTTAATGCGATTTTCTTTACAGACAAATGAATGCTATCGTGCCTTATTAAGACAACGAAATTCTAAAGGAAATCGGGAGGAATCGGCTTATGATTTTTTGAACAATCCAGAAGTCCAAGTAGATTGGACCAGAGGAAAACATCCGTTAACAAATGAGTCGAATTTTATCATTGCTCCTGCATGAAATGCTGGGCTTCACAGAAGTGAAAATTTATTTCGTGTTGAGGTTGCGGAGAGAAAACGTTCCACATAATTCAAAATGAAAACTAGTATCGACCCGAACTTTTGAATCGTCTTAAGCATAAAACTCTAGCTGTCCTCATTATTACTTTAAAAAAACAAAAAGATCAAATTTATTAACTATATCTTCAAAGGTAAATTTAATATTAAAATCACGTCTTAAAAATGTCTTTCATTATTTTTCCAGTACTCTGTTACAGGCAACATATATGAAAGCTACAAAGTACTCTTTTCAATTTACGTTTACAGTTTTTCGTATGTCAATTTTTTTAAGTATCATTACCTATAGGCATAAATATGGTCTAGATTTATATTATCTAATGTATATACAAATTCAAGGATTAAATGCTCTATAATCCTAAAAGACATCGGCCAAGATAGACAAAGGATTTCAGAAATGCATTTTGCACTTCTTTCAACCTGTATGTTTTTGTTTGAACTTACTCTACCGTGTCTAGTTTTCTTAGCGTTTTTACTAACTGATGTGAAAGGAACGCCATCTGGTAAATTTAAACAAATACACAAAATTGTTAGAAGCTTTTATTAGGGATTTGTGAGTGTTATTGCAATGATCGAGCCTTTTTTGCAGGACTTAAAAACCAAATTTCGAAATAAAGTGTCATTAATTTTTTTTCCTTCGCATTTCTTGTAGAACCTAAAAAATAACGGAGAAATCTCGATCAAAATTCCATTCTATTGCCATTATTACTCGGACAAGGAGGATATAGAAACCCTTATGAAGTATCGAGAACAAGGTTTCCACCAAAACAAACTCCAACACCTCAAGCAGCTAAAGCACCTCAACACCCCAAGAAACGGATGCTCAAACGATACCTTCGGAATTGAAGAATTAAAACAAAAGACACACAGATTCGCCAACTTTATTGTTACAATTTCAATCACAAAACTAAAAAGACACAAGGATTCATTTCAAGATGTTAATAAATAGAAGGTGAATATGTAGTTTTAATTAACGCAAAGGAATTAAACACAATTTCCTTGCATGTGGTGGAATTGTTTCATGAAATTACCGGCCGCATTTAAAATCTTGGCACTAAGTTTATATAAATAAGGGTATTTTTTTCAACCAATAAATTGATATATTAAGAAATAGTGATTGTTATTTTTTGTATTATAAAATAATTAAGATAATATAAATATCGAAATATTCAACAGAGTGCAAACCTCGCTTTAAATTATCAGCTATTAATTTTGGGTGAGAATAAGTAGTTCTTTCAAGAATTTTATTACCAAATCCGGAATCTAAAATAAAAACCATTGGTTGGAGTGAATTTGTGAGCAATATCTCTATGACAACTAGGTAATTTGATATTTCCTAAGAATCAGATAATGCAATTTAGTTATTTTTTCGATACAGAAGGACTGAGTAGGCTTTAAGCTTCCATATCATTAACCTAAAGTATCTCAATTACTTTATTTAAGTGAATTAAAAAAATGGAATTTGAGACCACATGTCAGGTTATATACAGAAGGGAGAGCTTTGTTTCCAAATTAATTAAGCAAATATGCATAAGATTCGAAGATCCGATCAAAAATATTTTCCCACTGTTTACTGAATTCCAAAGCATGTGGTAGCTATTAAATAATATAAATATAAAAATAGAGCTTTTTTATAGTTCATCCATTTGTGTCCAATTAACTAATGTACTATTTTTAATATCAAAACTGAAACATTTGGTTTGTGTAAATTGGTACGCTCAATATTCATAATAATACCAGAATATTCGGCCAAAACAGACCTACACAGCAATGATGGCCTTACTCTGTTGGCCAAGGAATTCGCTTTGCAATATCACTATCTCTCGATTTTAACGATGAACGAGTCACTTCGTAGACAATTTGTTAAGAAGGGCTTTTTCGTGTTCCAGCTTGTTAAGAGCCCAGTCAGTGCCATATTATCAGGCAGATTAAATTGCACATTGACAAGTGGGAGATTCTTTAAATAAAACTTGGCCATTTTGCTGTTTTTTTCAAAATATTGCTTTTTAAATAATTATCTAAGTGTCGTGTCTTGCAATCCTCATTTGAAGTGGGAAACTGTGTTATATTGAACATTGGATCAATAGGGAAAATTAAAATCAGCTCAAAAGTGGTAGTCTGTTGAGTAGCATAGATTTTGTTTTTGTATTTAAACAAATCAAGTTAAAACTCCGATTTAAATTTTGGACTACTAATGTTCTGAGTGCAATTTATTAATTGCGCATTCAGGATTAGACTAGTTTCTGGTAAAGTTTCCCTACCAGTTTCCCTAAAACTCCACCAGAGTAAAGTCATGTTGCCTTTAATTGCATTAGAAGTTAATATTTCAGAAGTCCATGCCTGTTGCCACGTTGATATACGAATTCTAATGCCGTCTCAATTTCGTAGCTGTTTATATATAAAAAGATTAATTGTTTTCCGTGACCACCAAGAGAAAAAACTTCTCTTTTGGAATATCTGAGCATTAGAGAGGGTTCCATAAGTTGCTTTTCTGTTCTGATGTTTCATGACTTGAATGAACTTAGTAGTATTTCCTCTTTGCAAAAATTCCCTTTCTACTAGTGCAATACCGGCATGTTTGGCAGTAATCAAATCCTGTTTACGCAACCCTTTTTGAATTAAATATTCACAGGCCTCTTCCTTTGTCGGCTTTGTTAAAACTTCTCTCCAGGTAATATTCCTTGCACTAAAGGTAAGTATAATAATATTGTTTTGCATTTAGCTCAATGTTGGGCCAATAACCATCCATGTGTACATTAATAACTGCATGTTTCCCATGATATTTTACGACATATTTGGAATTTACTGATAGTCCTAATTTAAATTAAATCACTGTATCATCAACTCATGTACCGGCACTTTTAGCTTCGGGAGTTTAATAGAAGATTTATAAGGCCTCGTATTCCCTATGAAAATTAATTAATACAGTTCCAAAACACACTTTCCTTCGCTACAATATATGCTTTCAAAATCAAAAAGGCAACGTCTTTTAAGGAAGTCCTGAAGGAATGTTCGTCTGAAACCGATTGCAGGCAACTCAAGAAGGGTTTTAGAGCCCATGAGGTTTTCCAAGTGTTTTGCTTTAGTTTTACTGAATAATATTTGTTTAATTAAAAAATTTGCCTGAGGAAATTGCCCTGAGCGCGTTCATGTTAAAATTATTAGGTAAATTTAAAAAATTAGAATTTCAAAGTAGAATGAGGATAAAAAGTATCAGATGCAAAAGATGGACAGACAAGTGAAAAGTCCATGAAAAATCAACAAAATACATTTTAGTGCAATAGAGATCCATCTTTTGCGGCAATTAGAGCCTCATTTCTCGCAGATAATAATTCAAGCAAATGGTAAATTGTTGGTTCCGACGGAAATTTAGCTGGGATTTCAATTAAAACACCCCCATCCAGTTCGTCTAAAATCGAGTTCCAATTCCTAAATAAATAAATAAATAGATTTTCGATAATGCTGAGGTCTAAGAATTGTGGTCGCCAATGTGATGCTTAACTTCATTCGAATGTTCGTCGTGTCGTCATCCGTTAACAATCCCAGCTGCTGTATGGATTAGTGCAGTGTCAACACCTTGAAATTTGTCTGTTATTTCTTCGCCAATGTAAGGTAGTTGGTCTTTGGGCCGGAAATCATTGGAGTTCCAAGAAAAAGCACCTAAGACCATCAGCGCAAAACCCCGCCATGTTTTCTTGGATTTACAGCCTGATTCATCAGGGAACTTCAAACTTGTCTACAGTTACCTTATTTTGTTTCCCATACATTTAAGTAATACGTTTTATTAACATTTTCTGAATCCACTCAGAGGTCGTGGCTTATACCACTTATTTATTCTGAAATAATGAATCCCTCGTAAGACCGACTCGGGAGCCTTTGCTTTGACCATTTAAAATTTACTCAAAATTGGTAATGTTCTTTGCAATGTTCGCGTATTTTAGCATTTTTTATATGCAGTTTCAGAAGGCTTTTAGCATTTGCAATTTGGTTTTAAATAGCCCTTAAACATATACATTTTTCTTCTTCAAATATATATGTTAATAGTACATTATGAATATCTTTTGGAAGACTTTTGGAAATTTAATGTACATTTAGTCAAAAATCGATTGCATGTGCAATATTTTGAATGCGCATTCTGATGCACAATACGTGTATATGGCTTAAGTTTGGCATTAAGGACCATTTTCGTATCAAATGCAAGTTCTATTTTATTGTCTATTTGCCTAAGCTATTTATATTTGTTTTTTTAAAACTAAATGAACCTTTCAATTAAATTTAAGCTGCAGCTGTTCAATTGGGTAATTTTAATTCATCTAACAAACATGATAATTGGCTTAGTTGTCCATTTGGTATTTGAATGCTGCTTACATTTTTATACTTTAAAAACTTTACAGAAAGTCTAATAAAGTTTATTATGGGATTTTCTAATATAATGACCTCTAAACATATTTCGGGAATATTGGTATTTTGGCTGCAATGGATTTCTTCCTTATACATCAAAACCGAAGTTTCTGCTTGCCAATAAGACTGTCTTGAGGTCTAATTAGGAGTATCACTCTCAAATTGAAGAACGTGCAAATGAAAACAAATTAAAAATGAAATAGATCATCATTTTAGTGAATGTAGAGTTCAAAAATTGAGGCTTTACTAAAACTATTATAGTATTTAAAAGAATACAGCTATTTTTTGTTAAATATATTTAAAGTAACACAGACTGGTTTTTGGAAACTGAGTAAGGAGATTCCAATTTAAATTGCATTTGGAAATTTAAAATTTATATCTATTTCAACTTGGTGTGTTTCATTCAGCTAAATAATAATTAATGTTAATTGAATAGTTGTTCGAATTGCCATTTTCCTCATTCATTCAATAGGCATCACTGTCTCTTAAAAAAATTACTTTAAAATATATTATTTAACATCTGAGTATATCAAGCAATAAACAAGTGCATGTATTAATAAAATAGAAAATGTGTAATTTTGGAGTATGCTTTTCTTTAACCTTACCGTAAAATTTTATGATTGCCTATGAAAAATATTTGCATGATAATATTTTATGAATTAACATGATCGTTTGCTTTTTAATGAATATACCTACAAAATGAAAGCAAAGTCCTCGATAGCAGAATGCTTTCATAAGTTAATGAAAAATCAAATTATAAGATTTATTTAACACCAACATATGTAAAATAGTAATTATTCAAATGCCCTTTTCCTGGATATCTGCATTTGTAAAAATTTTAATGGAATTTGTATTAATCACACTTTAGTTAATTTACTTCCATCATTTTTACCTAAAATAATATGTTTAATTTTTTGCAAAAAATGGGTTGGAGTAAATACATAAGCACGTTATGTGTTCTGAATATATACTGTAAATGCATGATATAAATAAAGAAAATAATCCAAACATGTTGCGAAAAGTTTTATAAGATATATTTGCTAGAAATTAAATAAAGCATTCAAATTTTAAACAACATTGAAATCTGCACGTTCATGATTACGAACCATCTTCCTAAAAGCGATCTTAAATAGAACAACATTTTACCTAATCGAAGTTGCGCAGTCTCTTTCTCGATTAAATATTGCGAGAACTTTAATTTAGCTAACCTTGAGATTTCTGCAATAATAGTCACCATTTATGATTTGCCTAAGCTAATCAATCGTTTAGTGCCAGAACACCTAGTAAAGATTATAGGGGTGTCAATCATTTCCTCCGTAAATTGCATATATCATGTGGTAGTGTTAGTGCTCACTTAAAAACCAATAATTACAACATTGTTAATTACAGAAATTCAAAATTCAAAACAAAATTTTTTATTGTCATATTCAGTTCAATGACTCAGTGATTTAAAAAGACTTTGCAAATAAAACCTTGTAGGATTCAGTGTGCTATTTCTCTTCTAAAATTTTAAATTGACGAGCAAGCGTAATGAAATAATTTCAAAATTATATAATAATATAATTAAAAAGTTAAAATTTTTTAGTGCATATATTTCAAAATCATTGCTGCTAATCAATGGTATTTTTAGTTGCTGTTTTTTATTTTGCACAAACGAATATTCATCAATTCAGCTGAGTCAAAATTTGATTAAAAAAGGTATTTTAACCAAATTTCAATAATTGAAATAACTCATTTTAGAGATCATTGCGATAAAAGCAAAGAACCTTGACACATTAGTGTCTTTCAAGAAAATGTTTCCTAAAATTACTTTAATTGGTCCTTCCTTGACTCAAAAATTTATTTAAAGAAAGGTAAATAACGCAATCGATACGCCTGTTAGTTGCCTCTTTTAAACATAAATGATTAGTTAATGCTTAATAGTATAATGTTTTGCAAAAATTGGGCTCGTTATTTATAGGCACAAATAATGTTCTAGTTCGCTTTTAAATGGCAAATTCGACGTCACAAGGTAATGTCAAAATATAATTCCGAAACTTAGTAAAATTAAGTATGCGGCATTTTAAAAGATAGCAACTATTACAACAGTTAGTCAGGAAGCTTATGAATTAAATGAGCAGCATATAGTTTTTGAGTCATATTAAATGCTTGCAAACAATCAGTTGCTTGCAAAATTTCATTAACGATGTATAAACTTACATATGCTATTTCAAATTGTTCATTTTTTTGGAAAAGCAAATATTCAAAAAAATTGTTTATCACCATTACTTAAGACTCCGGCTTAAAGCATTTGAAAGGAGATCCTAAGGATCATTTTTAAAGTACATTTATAATGATGTTTGTAGAATTATTTCGAAACTACGAGCTTTTAATAAAAAACTGTTTATTTACTAAGAATCGTATCCAATCTAATATTTAATTAAATTATTAAGATTAATGGCAACTGCCTTATTTAAACTTTTTTAATCGTTTTTCATCGGTTTGCGAAAGAAAAAGATGAGTTGATGTATAAAGAGCGTTCAAGCAAAGGAGCTTGCAAACTGCATTATTTATAATTAGTGTAGTTGGTCAAAGGAAAACTATATAAAAACCCATCAACCATGTGTTAATGTTTTATCTTGTAGACATAAAAAGAAATAAAATGTTCTTTGAAATTAAATATGATTTGTTTCATCTGCAATATGAATTTGCTGTCATATATAATCGTTCTTAATAGATTTAGTGCATTGAAGTTCCTTGAAGATTCCAGTAAAATAAAATGGTTCTAATTAAGATATTATAAAATGAAAATATATCTTTGAACATAGAGGAAAAATTTGGGAGAAAATCAAATTTTCCTTTTTATCATTGGTTTGTGTAAAATGAGGCAAATTGTTTCATTGTTTAAAGCAAATTTTTTAGGCACATTTTGAAAATGTCCATTATTTAAATTATTTAATGTTAAGTTAACATACCACAATATTACGTTTTTTGACTTAGCAAAAATGTTTTATTTAATTTGTAAATGCAGTTCCCGAAAGCTTTATTTGCTGCCGAATAACAAGACAAATTATGTTTTCCACTGCGTATTTAAACATTTGTTTTACATTATTCATTTTGCATGACTCCAAAAAATTGAGATTGTATGTTTCTAGATATTGCAGGCGGATCCGTTGCTAACATATGAAAAATCGAACTTCAAATTCATATTTATATTTTAATAAAAATGTATTTATTTCTCCAACCATAAATAAATGATATTTAAGGATTTTGCCAAATTCACGATCCTGTTTGACTAAACATATTTTATATAGAGCTTTTGCAAACATTTAATTCACCAAAAATGTATAAAATTTCAGTTCATTAAGAAATTTAAATGCGATTTTATGTTAATATAATTAAGACATTTATTAGCCCTGACCTGATATTTATTTTAATGTTGACCTCTGGCAAAGGAAAAGCTGTATTGAATGCGTTTATCAAATTCTCAAAAGAGTATGATGATATCTGAATTATTGATATTGAAAAAAATTAAGAGGGTTGTTTTTTAAATTGTTAATTAATACCAGGTATAAATTTATTTAAAACGATTATCATTGCAATATCCGATTTATTTATCGATAAAATTTAGCAAAGGCGTTATCGTCACCCGGCATTCCTCCTCTCACCGACTGAGGTGCAGGTGTAGTAGATAAACTTGGTGGTCCTCCTTGGATACCCGGTCCTCAAGGTCGCCCACCACCTGCTCCAGGACCTCCAGGACCTCCACGGTCTATTCCACCTCCACCTGTCCCTGAACCTCCACGACTAGTGCGTCATTTTCTTACTTATAACTCCCCTTATTCGTCAATTTTCCAATACGATAATACAAGCACCTAGCTGTGTAATGGTTTGATACGTTAAAGTCATGCTGGCAATGGATGAGCGTTTAAATTTATTGCTTAGCACAACACAATTGAGGGCAGTCTCTTCAGTCACCACAAGCTGAGTACCGTAGGCGTACTCAACCAAGGCTTTGACAGCACTGCGAATTCTACGAAGCACCAGACAGTGAGTGCAGTGTAAGACTAAGTGAAGTTTCTGAATGGTGAGAGAGGAAGCACAACTCACCTGGTGGGAAGGCGCCTCAGATCGAGTCGATCGCTGTGAACGCTGTTGCGGTAGACTTTGCGCAGTACAGGGAAACGAGCCTGGATTATCCACCGCTGTGCTTGTATAACTTCCCCATCAGCCATCTGAATAAGGCAAACGGTTCGAATCAGAAAATGCACCTCACCTCAACGTCGAGGTCTCTGTGTACGAAGCTCTCTAGAATAAAATAATATAATATAATATATAAATATTGTTATATGGACATATAAATTAAAACTGTTCTTCAAAGTTTATTTAATCAAAAAATTATAACGACATTTTATGAAAGGTTTTGTATAATAATTACAAACCAGAGAGAACTCAAACCCTAAAAAAGCGCAAAGCTTGCC
This sequence comes from Anomotaenia brevis, assembly GCA_030710315.1. Lineage (NCBI taxonomy): Eukaryota > Metazoa > Platyhelminthes > Cestoda > Cyclophyllidea > Dilepididae > Anomotaenia > Anomotaenia brevis. The sequence continues at coordinate 14,266 of JAUOZQ010000668.1, read as the reverse complement.
TAAGCTGCATCCAAAATTTTTCACATCATAACCTTATTTTTCTTCTTGCTTACATTACGAAATTTTGGCAAGAAATGCAATTGCTGTACATTGAAATTATTTGCCAAACGTCGCTGTCCCGAAAGAGCAATCAGCAGTATGTGATTTAATTTTTTTTCAAATCTAATTCCTTTCTTATTTAATCACTTATTCAAGGTAGAAGAAAAAGGCCTTAAATCTAAATTTTAGCATGAAACTAATTAAATTATCAGGGATATAATTATAAATGGGGAGGCGAATTTAAACAATAGATAGGATTAATAGTTCAATCATTATTGCTGTAAATTTTTATTTCATTTTAATGTTTTTAATTAAAAAAACGAAGAATAAAATAAATCAGCAGATATTTTTGTTACTTCTTTATACAGTAGATTCAGTTAAAATATCGGTTAAGAGGCAAAACTCTTAGGATGTTCTGGAACATCGTCGCTGAATAACTGGATATTTTGAAAATTCGTTGTAGGTTTTTTTTAAAAAATTAATACTGCATATAGCTTGACGCCAATGGCATAAGTTGAATATTAAAAAAATATTTATTCCTTTAATAACAATAAATAATACGTTAGAAACACAATTTCTTGGGAATTATCACTCAAAAAGCCAAATATTAGGAAGGCGTACATTATTAATGGCTGCTTAAATAAGACCCGAATTTACAATTTGTCTTCTTAGTAGGAACGTGTCACCGCGTAATTAATCCTTCCTGGTAAAATAAATGGTCAAATTAGAACGGCTATTCTGCTGTAAATTAAAAGGCGAAAGTTTTTCAATAAACTTTACTTATTTTTGATCACCAAGAGCAATGATTCTCTGTCAGTAATTAGTAGCCTAGGCGCCAGCTTTGTTGGTTTGGTGACGGCGGTGGTGGTGTTGTGTGTGGTTGTGGCCAAATTTGTGGGCCTGGATTTTGTGTTTGTATGAAAAAGTAGTAATAAATCGCTGGTGAAGTTTTTCGTAAACGTGGTATGGGAATTTTTCCTCCTGGCCCTTTTGGCGCTATTTTTACATACGGCGGTCCTCGAATAGGTGGTCGTCGAGTACCAGAGACTCTCTTTTTTCCACCTAAAATAAAACGAAAATATTCCATTCTGCGATCATAAATTGTCAATTAAAAAAGCAATGCACTTAATATTGCAGGATTTTATGGCAAATGATTATTTAATCGAAAAAGTATTTACTCACGGCTTGCTTCTAACTCAACATGGGTCATGACAAAGAACAAAAACACCACGATGAAAAGGGTTTCGGTTTTTGAAATAATGTTAGGTTTTTTTCTTGAATATCTGATCTAACTTTTAAGCAATTTTACACTGAATGCTTCCTTTAATAGAAATCTAGACTGCATCGTGATAAGTGCAAAACAACTATTTTGATGAAAAACCATTGGTTACTTTTCACTTTTCCAATCAAAATTAACACCCAAGGCATCTTTTAATTCATTGGCCAAAATATCCTCAAGGAGAATAACAAAACATTAATAAATTATTTTTTTAAGATTGCTTCCTACCTTTCAAATGGAATAGAGGTACTATGAACATTTCTTGGTCACCATGACAATCTATTTTATTTCAACTTTTCATAAATATGACATCTAAATCGAAAAAACAACAGGATTGACCGAACCCAGAGCTTCAAAGCCTTGCATAAAATAAATTTCAAAAATTAAGTCAGAAATGTTATGCCAACTCAATTTTTTCTATTTTTACAGATCTCGGTCATAAGATTAGACACATGAGCAGAAAAGTACAATGCAGCAAAAAACAAATCCGAAATTTACTCAAGGTTATTATGGTATTTATAGTTTTCTAACCGAACTTGAGGAAAATACCATAACACCATCGCATTTGTAACGGAATGTGTTTAGGGAAAAGTTTGGAAGATTTTTGAAAATCTCTTTTTAGCAAATAATTATTTTATTATTCATATACCTATTTTGTTGCGAATTTTGTAGCTTTTGTCAAATAATTTCAACTGAACTGCATGAAAATAAGTTTTTTTCTGATAACCTACAAACTTGATTTATACGTTTTCGGCTATAAAAAAAGTAATGTTGAACTTATGTTTAATTATCTCCACGACTACTTATCCTAAATGAAAACGTTCATAATTCAATAACTACAATGCAAAACCCATTGTGTTTAATGCAGAATAGCGGCATTTCGTTATTTTTTTATTTTATATAATTATTTCTTAAAATAAACTTCAAATTACGAAAACGCTAAAAGCAGTGTTCATACAGGTCCATGATTTGAGTTTTTCCAAATAGGCATTTTTCTTATTTATAAGAGAATTTCAATTTACGATTTTACGCCAAACGAGATTTCTATTTCTTGGATACATACATTGGGTATCGTCGGCAATAATGGATACCATGACTAGGTCTAGCATTCTCAGTCAGTGACAACAAAATTCTGACTCCAAACACAGCCTTCAATGATTTAATAAAATGTGGTCGCTTTAGTTAACGTAAGGTAACTTACACAGTTTTTATTGAAGCAAATACTTCACCTAATTAAGAATCATGTTATGTAAAAAAGAATGAAAGATTTTAAAGATTTAAATTACTTCATGCAATTCAATACCACTAGCACACACTTGTTTCTTAACAGTGTTGATTGCATTCTTCACGTCTACATTCCAGTTTTAAAAAATTCTAGAGCCTATATTTTCAATTTTTTAGTGAAATTGCAATAATTTTTTAAAGGAAAGTGACTTTGAATTTTAGGAAAATAATTTTTTTATGTAACGAAAGAAAGATTATTATTTAAAATCTGAAATCGTGCTAATTCCTTGTTGTTACGATGTTCTACTTTCAGCACTGTGACTCTTTTATTCCATTGTTAACAGTGTTGGAAGCGATTTAAAGGGATGTCTTGTTTCAAATTTCAGGTCAACTTTATGTTTTAAGGTCTCTGTTTCAGAAAAAATCCTGTTTAGTTGTTTTCTTGGGCAAAGGAAGGAGCAAAGATTGGGTATATTTTACCTGTTAGGAATTTATAACCAGCTGAGATATTTCTTAAATAAAAATTCTTTGGTAAACCAAAAAATAGTCCTTTTAAATCAATCATTTTCCCCATTAAATATTTTTATCTTGAATTATTATTTTATGATTTGTCTTATTGTCGAAAGGCACCTTCAAGTGAAATACAAAACATTTTAATATTTTGCCAATCAGATATATTTAGCAAAATATTTTTTTTTAAATTTAACTTAAAATCAATTAAGCTTCCGGCAGGTCAAGGTACTGCAAGCGCTTAAACATGATGAAAGTTACTTTAAAATAAGGAAATCAGCTTGAAATAAGAATTTATAAACATGATGGGTCTAACATGAATTCGTTAAGAGGACCCACACAAATGAACCCATCCTATTCAACTAAAGTCATCATTAACTAGTAAAATTAGATATGTAATCAAAGAAATTAAAACATTACTAAGAAAAACTTTTATGGAGGTGAGAATATTGTGGATTGACTAAAAACAAAAAAATAATTTGCAAGAATAATTTTGCTAAGTGGATGACGCATTAGAGCCTTAATTTCTTGACTAATTTAAGCTATCACATAGCCATGTTTTAATGCGAAATAAAAACAAGAGATGGAAGCAGTCAAGCAAACTACTTAATTTTCTAAACTTCATAATTATTAAGGACTTTTTCAATGCTGAAAGCATTAATGTGAGGAATCGTTACCTTGGAACGACAAGAATGTCCACTAAAATTTTACATCTGCGATTTTTTGATTCAAGTGATATTTTGCAATTCCAAGACAAATTCTCAATCTTATCTTGCTAATCAATCGGTCAAAACATTCTTGGACTGTTTTTAAGGAAAGCCACACACAGTGAGGCATTCTACCAAGGAATGACGGCACTTCATGTTCGTGCTACTGTTACATAAAATTAAAATCTACCTTTTAGTACTGCCGGTATTGGTTTAGCTTTAAAAATGCACTTGTGATTGCTTTTTTACATAAACAATGTATTATTTTGTTTTGACATAATTTGAAACGGTAAATAAAGAAAAAAGTCCATTTTGTATTGAGAAGGTTTCTTTAGCACAAACACGCTGTCAGGGAACAGAGGATAATAAAATAATCTGAGGGTGGAGAAAAAAATCCTTGCAAATAATTTAAACACAAATTGCACTCTGGAATATCATACAATCCCATCTCCAAAATTGTGATTGGCGAATTGCTTATAGGCTATCAGCGAATAGAATTTCTATGGATGATACTTGCACTTTTGCTATTTTAATTGCGATTGTTAGCTTTAAAATAATGCAAAACTCGATTACCTATTCCTAGAATAAAGCTAAGTCATCACTTGCTATTTAGATATAAAATACCTACAAGTGCTATATTAAATCCTGCAAGCAGTGAATAAAACCAAATTGCTCAAAAAAGGTTTGTGATCCTGCACAACCTCTTCATATATTCAAATGTAAAAAAAAATTATGCAGAATAAAATGTGTTCTAAAAACACTTTATATAAAGCATTCAAATGAACTATATGCGTTAATAAGTTTGCCTAAATTATGCACATAATATTAAAAATAAATCATACAATAAGAAGCTGAAAATACGTCAAAGGTAAAAAAATTAAAATGAAGAAACGTTTTTTTGAAAAATTGCATTTCATACGAGCAAAATGAATTCACCGGTGGCTTGGAGTCAGATAATGAAAAATAATGTAAAATCATGTGACGTTCTTATTTTTCGTTTCTAAAAAAACATTTATTTCTCTTCCCTTAGTGCATTTCAATATTTATAAGAAAAAAAGCTAAAACCACCAATTACCATTACCAGCGTTATAAATTATTAATCATAAAACTCAAATTCCTGATATCGTTTACAAAATTTGTCTTAATGTTTTAAATAAAAGATGTGGCCGAACATTGATTATTCCTAGGTTTAAACACGATTTTAAATCCCCAAAATGTTTTACTAAACCAAACTTGCAAATACAAAGGCAAATAATGATAGATTTTGACAGATTTTCGAATTATGTGAGCCAAACAGATTCAAAACACTGGGATTGGGTACGTTGTTATCATAAAGAGCACATTAACTTTACTTCAAATTTTCATTTTAAGAGATATTTAGACCACTCATCGGACTTTTAAAAAGAATTTCTTTTTTGAATTACTCATTACAGGTTAATTATGCCTTCCATTACCGAAGTTTTATTAGCGTTTTCTGCATGATATCGGTAGTGTTGTCAGTCAGCATGAAAGCCGTCTGTCATTTCTTGATATTTCTCGTTAATAATAAATCATGTTCCATTTTCATCACATGTTTCCATCGAGCACTTTTTACCAGGCATATTATTGCAAATTGTACTCCCGGAAAATCTATTAAGTTGCACCGATAGTACAGCTCTCTACAATCATTGGCTTTTTAATCTGTTGAATAAGTTTTACATAGTTAATCATTTTTCGTTCACATTATGCCAATAAATCTAAAGGTGGCATTTACATATCCTCATGGAGAGAAAAAACATTGTTTGGTAGCAATAGAAGTCTACCAATCATACTTCCGAGTGTTAAATTTGGTGGCAGTTAAATAAACAAGATCCATATTTGCATACTGATATGAATTCAAAAGAAATTGATCAGGTGAGAAAATTCGTAAAGGCATTTTTGCACTATTAACATAACGCCTGTTGACTTTATCAATTTCTCATGTTATACTGTTATATTACGAAGATTTCAATGTGTAAGAGAATGTTAAAATCTCCACATTTACTGTTTGCAATTCGAAACCATTTAAAATCTTACTCAACCCACTAAAATTGATTCAAATGATGGAGACACATTTGCTTCCCCAAACAATATATTCTGCCTTTAAATTTACAATAATTTTAAAATTAAAAATGATGATCTAAGTCAACCATATCCATTAAAATTTCTCTACTTTTAAATTAAATAACTAGCACCACTTCCTTTACTTAAAACTTTGAGCAATCTTTAAAAACTTTCAATACGTAAAAAAATTCCAAAATTATTATTTATTAATTCTAATTTACAATTTCTTTGAAAAGCATTCCAAGGAAACGCTGGATTGCAATTGATGATTTTTTTGAAATAAACACATGTAATTGGTTGATACAATATTGCCTACATGATACTAACAATTGATCACTCTGAGAATCGTTTGCCTATTACAGATTATTAAATAGAAAATAATAGAAAAAAAGAAAAAAAAATAAAAATGTAAAAGTTGGCCAGAAAATTTTCACGAATATTTTAATTATATCCTTAGTGGTGTTAAAATTTACGAATCCATGTTTTAGATAAGAAAAAGCAATTTTTGACTAAATAATAACAAAAATTCATTTACTTAAATGAATCAAAAATCGCACTTTAGATCTTACTCAAATCCATTTAACATTTTTTTTATTTTTTGCATCATAATTTCTCCTGATAAGGAGATTAATAAAAATGTATTACCCTTTTGAAATAACTCTTGATTTCTGCATAAAGGCGGAAACGCAAGTAAAGCTCAGAAGAAGTTTGTTGATGCATTGGTCTGATAACCTCCGGAAATTCTGTCCTGGCATCACAATATTTTTGATTTTGAATATTTTTAAACCTAGGATTCGTCCCGAACAATGGCAAACATGACATTTGATACTTGAATGTGCAAAAAATCGTATTTGTCTATTTTCGCAATACTGAGACACATTTTGTTTATTATTTCTACATTTATCACGTCATACATAAGCCATAATGTTCTGACAGAAGAGCCGAAAATATAGTACATATACTCTATATATATACATAAAGCCAAGCCAGATTAAAAGTAAAAATAGAGTTATAACTACTTCAAGTAAATTCTTACTGTTTTCGGTAAATTACCCAAAACAATCATCCAGAACGAAGTTAAATTTTCAAAATATACAAGCAAAATATAAACCTTTGAAATAGCTTAAGTAATCTCATAAGAATACCTTTAAATAGAACTTAGGTAAGTTTTTTGATGTTAAAACACTTGTGCAAAATGTCCTACATTCACGATATGATTAGGTGAAAAATCAGATTAATTGAATTTTAAATTAACAAGTTAAAAAAACTATTTGCTTTAACAATTCTTATTGTATGTTTAATTTTTGAATGCGTAATATTAAACCTTATCTAGTATACTTGCATAAAACAAGCCTCGGAAATCAGTCGCTATTTATGTAGATGACAGATTTATTTCGTGCGTCTCAAGAAAGTAAACGATAAAACCTCCTGTTCTACACTCTTCTCCCAAACAAGCTCTATTTCAACACCTAACTTAAAGCTGATTATTCTGTTTGCAATTTTCTTATTATGATTCCAAGGTTAGCGATTTTAGTATCAAAAACCAGACATTTCTCTGTCAATAATTTTCGACAACCATACTTTTAAGGTGACGTCTGCAGTTTGGTTAGTTTGGGTGCACTGTTCATCATCTTACGCTATTAATAAACGTTCGAGTTTGCACATCTTTTCTCTCTCTTTGGTAGAAAAGCTGTATTATTCCGGGTACTCATAACCGCAACATAATCACAGCTGATAAAAAGAAAAAGCGCTGCGCCACAAGATCGTCTACAATTCACAAAAATAGGCGAGGTAAGTGGATGCTACGTGTTGAAAAATTAGCATTTGAAACCAGTTACTCCAAAGGGGAAAAAACAATGGTCAGTAAGGGTATCATAATCACTAATAAGCTATATAAAAGCATTTAAAGATAGACCGATCTTTTACAGAATTAAAAGATTATAAAAAGCTGCATCCATTGAATAAATTGAAATAAATCCTGTTTCTCTAGCAATAAAACAGCACAAGATTGAAACGAAATTGCAAAATTAATCGTTTAGATAGTAAATGAAGATGGATGCACTTTATGACAGTTTCACCTCTTAATAATAACCTCTTAATAATAAAAACAAAATAAAATCTTATATATTTAACATGGGGGAAGAAAGCACAGGTTGTAATCATCATGGATACAAAAGCTTTCTTTTGCCTTTTGTTGGCAGGTATGCCTGTTATTTTTTCAAATTTTCATTTCACAGATATTTAACCGCGTCAAGTTTTTATTGTTTTTAATTTACAGGTAGTTAAAGGTAGCCCAAAGAGAGGTAAGTGTGACAACTATTTTTATGCTAATGCTTATTTACAACATGTGTACTAATTGAAACAAATACCAAAATGTACCTATACTTCAAATCATGTGGGGTACAATTCAAAGTTTGTTCAATTTATTTCTTTTTCAATAAGAACGTCCAATAAAGCGCCCAGGAGACCATCAATTTCCAAATTTAGCTTCGCGTTTGAAGCCTCCGGGAGGTTGGCGTAAAGTCGTTACAACGGGCCCAGTATGGAAGCCACCAGTAATCCAAGATGGTTCACATAAAAGACCGGGAACTGTAACATCCGGACCAATTTGGTTTCCATCGGTAGTCTTACAATCGAGAGAAAGGCCTCCAGAAAAGGTTCGAGTAGAACATGGAACATGGTTTCCACCGGGTTGGAACCCTCCAGCAAGAACATCAACCCCTCCACAACCACATCCACACCCGACACCACCTTCTCATCCTAAGAAAGAGTTTCTTAAGAGATACTTTAAATAAAGCAGAAAATCTAATATGCTATTTGCAATTATTTTTAACATTCATCATTTAAACAAACTATTCTTTTGCAAAATATGGATATTGGAATGTAAAATTTTCCCTTTTAATTAATGTTTTGACTTACGCAATTAATGTGTTCCTATATAAATACTATTAAAACATCGTCATCATTTTCACAAATTTCTTAATAGATGAACTTTTTTGTGTTCCAATTAAGTCTCAGTAGATCAAATTAATTTGTTCATTATAAAGCTCATTTTTAGTTGTATTTTAGCACAAAAAACCTCAATATAGTAAACAAATATACACGATTACGATACCCTTCTTTGCAGGTATAAAGATGGGTTGTGTTTCTTGATTCTTTCGGTAGACTTTCAACAACAACATCAACAACCACCCAGTTTTAGTCTGTTTTCTACCGCGATGGAACTCTATTAAACAAAAATTGCTTATCTTAACCTCAGTTCCACCTTTGGTTGACATATGGTTCATTTTTTGCAAGATATTCAAAAATATGCCATTTTTGATTGAGCAAAAGAGCTAATATTTTGATCTCCTGCTTTTCTCTAATTCATGTAAGAGTGGTAGTATTATTCCTAGTTGTAATCTTTAGAAGGCTCAATATGCTCTCAAACGCCAACATTTTTGATTTAATAATGCTGTTGCAATAATTATTGGATTTTTGAAATTTGCCTCTTGATAGGTTTAGCCATCACATCAAAAACTATAATTTCATTTGTAAAATAAAATTACGAAACAGCCTTATAATACAGTTTCTTGTCAGTCAGTTGATAGATTAAAAAGTGAATTTAAAAGCAAATTTTTCATAAAAAGATCTGTGTTGATCAAATTAACATAAATAACCAGCAATTTCTTTAAATAAGAATACGTCAACTTGTTCCAGATAGAAAACAGTCCTTGTAATAAAATTTCAATTTCGGTCAACTCTGTATTTAAATTTCGAGCTTAACAGTGTGAGTACAATATGCACATGCTGGAAGCACGTGCTGCTCTCATGATTTCCTAGGTAGTCATATTGTCATAGTCACCCTCTTCGTTATGTAAAATTAAGTAGGCCTTGATTCTCAAAACGTTTTTAATTTTTTCACCTAGAAACGTTAAATTATAATCAGAATTATTTAAGAGTTCACCCGATACTGAATTGAGTTGCCTCAGACTACCTACACTGCTGAGTATTCTTAAATGTTCAGGATAATTGAAGAATAAATATACTAGCAGCATACCAGTCAGCACTTAAAATAGACCTTAATTTACCGCTACGTACACATTATAATTCATTATAATAAAACTTCAAAAAGAATCTTGGCATGAATAAATGTTTCTCCTACCATTTTGGTCTGCATTGTTGGCCATTTCCAAAAGATGTATATGCCTAAACTTTTCACGGTAGAGGTAAACTTAACATATAAAGTAACATTTAGCAAGTGCAAAATTATTGTGGCATAAGAAAATCACCTTTTTCACATCCATAGCTTAAGAAAACTGGAATATTTCATAAAGATGCAATATTAACAAAACTAAGAGTGCAATTTCTAGGCAGGTTTTGTACATTCCTAATAAAATTAATTACTTTTATAATAATGAATTTCCAACCAAAAGTATTTTGTTTAAACTTACCACTCCTAAGAGCGCAATTGACGATAACAATGAAACACGGATAGAATAAGTCAAGCCTAATGATTTCTCGAAACCGAATGAGACAGTGGTTTTAGAAGCTCATTTTACATTTCCTAGAGTGAAACCATTAAATCATAAGTGCATTAAGCAAGGCTAATTCGCAGGTCTTCTATTGGCAAAAGCACTTTCATTTCACCTCCAAAGTAGCTTGTTGGATAAGTTGGAGCAATTTCCAATTATGCCGCATTTCAGTGTGCTTAACCTATGACTCATACACTGAATAAACAGAATGAATAACATTGAAAAATTGAAATGACGTTTGGTCCAAGAAAAGAAGTTCTTGCAAAATTAAAACATTATTTATTGAGCTTAATAGATCGTTGGAGTGGAGAAGAGAGGAACGCCTAGATTTCCCTAACTCAGATTGAGGTAGAGAAGAAGATGAATACGGAAACCAATCACCTAATCGATTAATGCAAGCACTTTATGAGGCTCAGTAGCACGAAAGGATGAATTAGACTTCGGCTGCCGACATGAGAGTTGATTGACTCCAGGAATTTGAGTCTTTGTCAAGCCGAAAAAGTGTTTTTTTAACCAAATTAGTGGGTTGAGTAAGATTTTAAATGGTTTCAAATTGTAACCAGAAAATGTGGAAATTAAAATATATTCTTACGCTTTGAAATATTAGTAATATTACAGTCTAAGGTAAGAATTTGATAATGTCAACGGGCGTTACGATGGTAGTGCAAAAATGCCTTTACAGTTGACGCTACTGACAGTCTATCTATCGCAATGAATTTTCTCTGCCAATCAATTTCTTTTGAAATCATAACTATATTTGTATATATATAGGTCTTAATTATATATTGCAAAAAATGGTGTATTTCTCTATAAGGAAATATAAATGCAACTTTTAGATTAATTGGCATAATGTACACAAAAAGTGATTAACTATGTGAATCTTATTTAAATGTATAAATAGCCAATAATCGTAGAGAGTTGTACTATCGGTGCAACTTAATAGAGTTTCCTGGAGTACAAGTTGCAATAAAATAGCAGTTAAAAAGTCCTTGATGGAAACATAAGCAGAAACTGAAACATGATTTATTATTAGCGAGCAATATCAAGAAATGACAGATGGCTGTCAACACAATTGATATCATGAAGAAAACGCCAATAAACTTTTGGTAGTGGAAATCATAACTAACCTGTAATGAGTAACTCGCAAAGAAAAATTGTTTTAAAGAGTCTAATAAATGGTGTAAATATCTCTTAAAATGAACACTGGAAGTAAAGTTGATGTACCGTTTATGATTACAACCTACAAAATCGCTGTTTTAATCTTTTTAGCTCACATAATTCGAAAATCCTTAAAAATCTGTCATTTTCGTTGCATTTTCAAGCTTATATTATATTATTATAATATATTATGTATATCAAATACTAATTTATATTACTAGTAATGATAATTGATGGTTTTAGCTGTTTTCCTCATAAATATTGAAAATGACGGAAGGAAGAGAAATGAGTCATTTTTAGAAACGAAAAATAAGAACGTCACATGATTTCACATTGTTTTTATTATCTCACTTCAATCCATCGGTGAATTCATTTTGCTTGTATGAAATGGAATTTTTTAAAAAAACGTTTCTTTAAACTAATTTTTTTTCTTTGACATATTTTACCTACTTATTGTATGATTTTTTTTTTAACGTGCATAATTTAAGCAAACTTATCAACGCAAATATTCCACTTGAATGCTTTATATATAGTGTTTTAATAACTCATTTTAGTCTGTATAATTTTCTCTGATTTGAATATTTACAGAGGTTGTGCAGGATTACAAACCTTTTTCGAGCCGTTTGGTAGTTTCGGGAACGAATTTAGGTTTAATTCACCGCTTGTTGGATTTAATATAGCACTTGTAGGTATTTTATAACTAAATAGCACGCTATGTTTTAGCTTCATTCTAGGAACAGTTAAACAACGAGTTTTGCGTAATTTCTGATTAACAACCGCAATTAAAACAACAAAAGTGCAAGTATCATCTATGAAAATTGATTCGCTGAGAGCCTATAAGCAATTTGCCAATCACAATTTAAGAGATGGGATTGTATGATATTAAAGCGTGCAATTTTGTGTTTAAATTATTTGCAAGTGATTTTTTATCTCACCCTCAGATTATTTGATGTCAATCTGCTAGATGATGGCATTTTGGTGCCAAAGTAGGTTAAAACAAAATTACACTTAGTTTATGTAAGAAGGCAATTGCAAGTGCATATTTAAAGCTAAGCCAGTATTTTTAACCACAATGGTTGCTCAGGTATTTGGTGTCCTTGAAATAATATTTTCCTGTAACAAAATTGAAGTATTCGAGCAAGTTTATGCTAAATGATGTTATTGCCCCATTATTAATAATTAAGTCACAAAGAACTAATGCAATTTGATAATTCAAGTAAAACTCAAATGCGGCCGCTCTGATTGGTTAAGCGCACAAACACTAGGTCTTTCGCGTTACCAGCTTCAGAATCAAACCAGGCTGAGTCTTAGCCTGAGTTACGTTTAATGTAATACCCTCACAAATAAAAGAATAGGGAAACAGAAATATATAGGGTACTTAACCGACATTTTTTAGCAATAATGAGATCAATAAAGAAAATGATATTAATTATAAATAGGCTTGCTAAATAGCTAGAATTGGATCTGTTTGTGTGTGACGCTCTAAGTTAATCAAGATAAAAAAAATAAAAAAATATTAAACAGATATTTACTTATAAATTTACTAATAATATTTATATATCTCTTTCAGAAGGAATATTCAGAAAGAAAGTATTTTATAAAGAGATGCTTTGACACAGGAGATTGGACCCGTGCGAGGCATAACAGAAACGGCTTAAACAACTGCATATATTATACACAAAATTAAAGAAAGTAAGGCAAATAAATTATTTTCTGATTCTTTTTAGTAATTAGACACTAACCTTCCATGAGACATCGCCTGATCCACTCCTAACGCCGATCATTGTCAACTTGGTATTTAACATTATATTAAGTGAGATGTGTAAAATGCTTATATATTTTGAATACTTCACTGTCTACCGGCTCTACCATGTGAACAAGAAAATTCAATCTAATTTATAACTTTTGCCTAATTAGCCACTTTCAACATTAAAACACTGTGGACTGGTTTGTACCTATTTGCTTCAACTCTAAGTGATCCTGGTTACAGTTAAACTGTCGTCAGAAATTGGGGTAAATCAGTTTTAGAGATTTTAATATTGATTAGCCAGGTGTTTTTGGACTTCTTTTAACCAAAGTTTCAGTGAATAGTTAATTTGAACTTATCGTCGAATTGCATTAACAATAAATATAGGAAAGAGAGGCCAAAATTTAGATACACTGCCTTTTGATTCTAACAGATCATGTTAACTCATTGCTTTTATTTTTACCTCTGAAACCAAAACTGAAATGCGATTTATTATTAACGAGCAATATCAAGAAATGACAGCTGGATTTCATGCTGATTGACAACACCATTGATATCATGAAGAAAACGCCGATAAAACATTGGTATTGGAAAGCATAACTTACCTGTGATGAGTAATTTGCAAAGGAAAATTGATTTAATGAGTCTAATAAATGGTGTAAATAACTCTTAAAATGAACATTTGAATTCAAGTTGATGTGCTGTTTATGATTACATCAAAATCGCTGTTTTCAATCATTTTAGCTCACATAATTCGAAAATCCGTGAAAATCTGTCTTTGTCTTTGTATTTGCACGTTTGGGTCAGTAAAGAGTTCTAAAGAGTTAAAATTATGTTTTAACATAAGTACAAACAATATTCGGTTAAATATTAGGTTTCTAAAACATCAAAACACATTTTCTAACCAATATCAGGAATTTGTGTATTAATAATACCTATTTATATTACTAGTAGTGATAGTTGATATTTTAGTTCTTTTTCTCATGAAATATTGAAAAAAAAGCAC
>JAUOZQ010000667.1:0-27531 GCA_030710315.1 Anomotaenia brevis | reverse complement strand
CCCAACTTACTTCGCGATGTGTAACCTCAGTGAATGAGCGCGACTAGTATATTGCTGCGTTTCCTGGACCAATCCTGCCTATTAAAATTACGAACAGTAGGTATTCGAATCTGCAGAAAATAGTGTCTAGTCTTGGAGAGATGTAATTATAATATGAAATTAAAATAAAATGAATAGTCTAGGAGTTTCTGAGCTAACAGTCAACAAGCATTTGTTGAAAATATTTTTATGCACAAATAGGCTTTGTAAATTATATCTCTAAGATGAAACATTACAATTGAAAGCTTCGCCTGGTAGTTACTCGCGAAGGAAGCAGAAATGCTAAATGAAGAAATCTCCTGTTTGCTTATTCGAAATTTGTTAGCAGGCGGAGTAATTTAGCTGAGCCTGGAACAAGGAATCTCAGATGGATCCTGCAAATATATTATGACCATCAGTCTCAATATATATAAGTGATAAATGCATCTTTAAGAATAGAGCACACTGTCACACAGAGCCCTCAGCCAGTGTGGTGACCGTGTATCAGCCTGTTTGAATTGTACAAAACACCATTTTAAGGAATGTGAGTAACTCTATCAAATTGTCTTGAGCAAACAAAAGTGGGTTTTGTAGGTGACACCACTAGAAAAGCAAACTTTTATTTGATCATCCCATTAACGTGATAAAATAATTGGATCTTAGTCAGATAACCACAAAATTCCATTAAGCTCGCTTATTTCAGAATCAACTCAAAATGGGTTACTTTATAAAAGAATTGTATAAGATTATTTATGAATGCATGTCTTGTTCTATTAAATAATCCTTTTTGCAAGTTCCTTTATTGAGACCGCTTTTGCCTTTCGGAATATCTCCTTAGGAGATTTCTACTCCAATCAAAGCGAATCTGTTTTGGACTGTTTTATAGTGCACCTACGTTGAGCGAATGGATGGTAGGTTCCTTCTGCTAGCAAGGTCCATTTTCGCATTCAAGATGGAAAAAAACTTTAGCTACGAGGACTAGCACTTTGGCAGAAATGAAAGGAAAACGCCCAATCAAACTCAAAAGAGAATTAGTTCGTACATGTTTTAGCAAAAATTGGTATGAGTGAATTTAAAACCCAATGAATTATCTCTTTGAAGCAAAGGGTACAAGATGTGTCTCGAAAATATTTTGTTTAGAGATAATAATTAACTTTCATAAAAGAGAAATAAAATTATTTATTTCGGTTACCTAATGGCGCTTGACTTTTTTCCAACTTTTGATTTATAGACAAATGAAATTTTGACATTGTTGAAATCACCTCACAATTATCGCGCAACGGAGAGCGCAAACCAATTTTGGCGAAGACTTTTGAGTGATATCTACACCTTAGTTCTCCCCAACACGGTTCATATACCCCATAAAAAGACTTTAAAAGAATAAATGATATTTTTGTGGTTTTCGAAGGGAGTTGAGCTTTAGTGGTGTCATAAAATATTTGCAAAAACTGTTTAACTATAAATCAATTTCTTACTAATGCATCATTTATAATTGCGGACAAGAGCAAGGCTTAAAAGGCGAGCCTTTGGCTCTAAAGATTCTTTACAGGTTTTCTATACTACACCTCACTCCATGACTGTTCAAATACCCACTGCAACGACTTATGAAGGGGAAGGGCGAAAAGAAGACTGCACCGGAGTGTTTTATTTGAAACTTGCATTTGTGGAACGGACTTAAGCTGTCAATTGGGCATGGAAAGCCTTCTATGCGAAGGGGTAGATGCGCGTTCTTATTATACTGTCGATTATTTTATTTCGAGAATCGTAGCTATTAAGGAACCACATCTTATGCCGTAGATGATCGCCCGTGATCAGCATGTAGCTACTCAACGTGTTCTCCTAGACGTGCCTTCAAACTTTCTAAACTATGGATTAAATGACGATCCACAAATTGAGAATCATTCTTCAATGAGCAGATTTATTAATTAGGAAAAAAAAGATGAATGACCAATAATGGCATTTTTGAAGGAGACAACTTGGTGTCTCTAAATCGCGAAAGATACTTCAGGGGAAAGAATGCTTTCATGATCAGTTGAAAAGACGACCGAAAAGGGACGCCATGAAGACACAAGCTAAAATGAATAAAGTCATAAATTATGAATATGCTAGGCAAAAAACCTTCAGTTGAATACCTGCTAGTTTCCAACTAAAGACAGTGTCAGAAGCTGTTGACGTTGTAACTGTATCTGATTTCATAAACGACACTTTAGAACATGAGAGTATAGGTAAAAGAACATCGCTTTTCTAAACGCACTTATTTCAGGTGATTCAGTGGTTGTTTCTGAAACATGGTAATAAAGTAATAAGTATAAGGATTAATCATGTAGGCCACATGGCATCGAAGACTCAAACAATCCAAATCATTTTGAATTTCGATAAGAAGTCAAACACAACCCAAAAGATGAGAGTCTTGTTAGTCATTCTATTTAAAGGCGGTTCACTTACGCATTTGCCACACTGTGTAGGAAATTACACGTTTAATCCATAATAACGAAAGTCACTTTCCATGAAACACAATATATTTCTTAAGCTGTGTTTTTGTACTAAACGACTCACTGTCACAGACATTTTCATCCATTGGGAGGGGCTATGATAAAGAGCAAATAGTAACTGACTCCATGCATTGATAGATTAAGAGGTTTTCATACTGGTAGTGGAGTAATCAACGGAAACGATCACATCTAATAAACTCGCATACAAAATATATTCATCCCGTAGGGCACCGCTAAATGGATCTATTTGATGTGTGTACGCGTATTCATTTAACGTTTCGTTAAATGTGAAATTTCCACAATTTCCTGCGGTGACGGTCAAGTTTTCCCACGAGCAAACATGTTTGCTCGCCCAAACTGAGAGTTGCCTGAGTAAAAATTTTAATTACTCGTTTTATTAATTCCAAATTTTGCTAACTAAATAATTAATGTTTACCGCTCGTGGGTAAGAGTGGTTTTTAAAAGCAAATGTGATGCTTTCGTCAACCGATCCTTGCCCTACAAACCTTGAAAGTGGCATTGATGGCACTAAATCCACATTATCTGCAAAAAGCAAAATTTTGATGAATGCATCAGAATTTCGGAAAAAAGCCAAACAAACATGTTGGCTGTTGGGAAAAATTGCAGTCCATTATGAAGAAAATTAATGATGGCAAGCCGAAGTAGTTCATTAGTAATTTCGATAGCAACTTTATGTCGGTAATGTTGATAGTTAGATCATCTGAAGGAAATAAACTGAAATTAGCAAAAGTTTTCACTGCATGTAATGCTATCGGTACAACCCCCTGTCCGGTTGCATTGGTAAACAGTGGGAGGAATTGTTTTGGGAAGTGTGCAAGTGTTGAGCTTTGGATCTTCGACCATATCATATGGATATTCATTGATAAAAAATGTGATGATCTATTTGAGATGGTTTAGGATAGATGTAACGAAAAACCAAACTTACCGAGCCAGATGGAGCATAAAAGGTAACCAACGAGGGTTTTTTGACAACACGGCTGCCCCATAAGTATGCCTCTGAAGGCTCTGTAAGATAAATTTGTGGTGATGATAATAAATATTTGAATGGTACACAATTAGCTCTGTTAAATAGACGAATAAACATAATGCTACATTGTTTCAAAAATGATATAATTAGCAGTGCAGTACCGAAGATCAGGCAGTGTGGAGCAAGCAAAATGAGTAGAATTGCAATCATCTCCGCTTAACTGGCGGGGAGAAGCTCCACCTGATCTTTTATACACGAGAATTGTCATTTCTGCTATCATTGGAAGTCCCAAGGTCATATTCCAATTGAGCGTTTGCTTCTAATCAACAAAAGGCAAATCTTGCATAGATTTTTTTATTAAATATAAAGAACGATCTGCTATTACTTTTTAGACACAAATTCCATTGGTTATTTGCCAAAGTGAATGGAGAACAGTAAATACGGCTTTATTTTAAAACTCCACAAACTTGTTTGAGCCTAACTGCTTTAAACAAAGAATAAGTATTTAGTTTGAGATATTTATTCTAGCAAAACGAGATAGAACATTTTATTGAATAAATGTCCTCATTTTAGCAACATTTGAACAAAATTCCAGTAAGTGGGTTCAAATAGGTTGAATATAAGAATTTTACACATACCAAAGTTCGAAATTTGCCTTCATTATACAAAGACTTGTGGTATAGGCCTATACCTTGGTTATTTTTGTCAAACAATCATTTTTTGAAGCATGTGCGGTTGTGACATTGCTTATTCGTTCATATGAAGTACTTTAAAACTGTCGGATTTTGTTTTCTTTTATAAATTCAAAAAAGTACCAACATTAGGTTAAATAGTAGTTGTCCAGCATACATGCATAGTTGAATACCATCTTTGGTGAATTGTTATAAGAAAATCAGAGCTAATGGCAACGTTTTCGGGAAATGCCACCTCTACTTTTCGGTTTTTGTGTTCGAATGTGATTTTTAAAACGTGTCGTAGTCTACGAAAGCTCCAATTACACTGACGCCTACATTGTAGGATATACTGCAGCTCATATATACTTTTAAGGGTATAAGAAGCACCTTGAAATGTTCCACCACATTTGACGATGCTTGGACGATGCTCGACCAAACAATGTAAATTAAAGATTGAGGTGCAAAATTAAGTTCGAACTCGAATAACAAACATTTTTTCTACATCTGTATTTAAGATAGATAAATGCAAATAAGATCTAAAAAAATAAGGGCATTAAATCGGAATTTATCTTTTAATGGCTCTTTAGGAAAACCTAAGATCGGCATCATAGCTTTGCAATTAAAACTCTGTCCTCTAGAGCTATTAGATTGTGGTTCATTTAAACAAGAATTTTGATGCGATAAACAGCATTCGTTGTAAAATTAGAGCTCCG
The DNA here is from genome assembly GCA_030710315.1 of Anomotaenia brevis. NCBI lineage: Eukaryota > Metazoa > Platyhelminthes > Cestoda > Cyclophyllidea > Dilepididae > Anomotaenia > Anomotaenia brevis. The sequence goes on along the minus strand of JAUOZQ010000667.1, from coordinate 22,646 downwards.
TGACTCTGTCTTTGCTATATATTTGTACTTGAATGCCGGTGTCGATTGCCCCTTTCACCATTCACATTGTGTTTTCCAGATCTCTTTAGAATTTAATAAGCGCCTTCATAAGACTACTATTTTGTGGGAACTGATGAAACGAAAGAACAAGCAATATTATGCCAAAAACACAGATTAATTTATGTGGGTTTTTGGTGGGCGTATTAAGCGGTGGTAGAATGCAAAATGATTAAATTATTTTTTCCATGGTTGTCAAGGCTAGTTAAACACCTCTTGAAAAAATAACGACGATCGCCCAAGGTTTGTTTTGTGTGCAATTAATTAAGGAAAAAGTCATAATATGTAAATATTATTTAACACTACTCTAACATTTAATGTACCATTATTACTTGAAAAAATATAGAATTCGCATACCCCCGATTAAAATTACTCACTTAGAAAAAGGAAGAGTCGAAATTGTCAATCACATGAACACTTTGCAGGTTTAATCAATCAAAAAACCTTCAGTTTTTTCATGATAAGGATTCGAGTTAAATGTATGTTAATATTTACTTTTCCATTCTATTCATCTCCTCTTTTGGATATACATGGCTTCAATTTAAGCCATGTTCTATTGTTAAAGCATTTTTGAACAATTACAAGCAATTTTTCTATAAATTAAAAGTGAATTTTTAGAAATAGAAGTCTGCCTTCAGCGAAGTTAAGAAAAAATGCAAATATTTGAAACAGTTTCAGGTTTCCGGAATTTTTTATGCATATGCATAGTTTATGCCCACATTTCACGTTTATCTAGTTGACAGTGAATGAGCACTTGCACACGGTGAAATTTTGGGCTACGTTAATTAAAACATTGAGAAGAATCAAATCCATCATTTCAACCTGCTCACGCCAACACCCCGTGATTTTCATTGCAATCACCTATGTTTCTGGCACTGAATTGGCATCCTTACGCCATGAAAGTCATATGCGTTCTTCTTTAGAGCGAATGGTGGGATAACTTTTTAATGCAATTTACAAAACCTTCACGGATTTAGAGACGTCCACGAAACCCATTTTAAATAAGTGCTAGCTGTTAGCCGCCTCTAAGTTGCAGTTTATAGATAAGCTAATTGTTTGCGTACTCCAATCCACAATATCATATTCAGATGGACCATTTTATACCGAAGACTTTTGAAAATACAAATAAATCTAGGATGCATGTGATTGTCTGTGCCACAGCCTGTGTTTGCGTTTGTCCCACACAATATTCATGCAAATAATGAGGCCTTATCATAATTAACTAGGTTCAGAGATTATCGAAGTTCAAAATTTTGAAGCATTTTAGTTTATCAAAAGGCTGGGCGAGTAAGTGAGATCCTACTCATAGTAAGCGCACAAGATCCATGTGCATGTGAAGCCGTCTTTGGTGTTTAGTTTTTTCTCAGTTATATAAAACCCATAATTTTGGGCATTTTTGGATTCCCATGTGTGCTAGAACTGTTCAAATGGGGCTGTTTGACAATCACTACGAAACTGTCACTGTGTGCATTGTTTGGCAAAGACCCTTTAGGGGTTTACTCTACCGCAATTCTCTCTGAGACGTCTGAAATACCTAAAACAGTTTTCCGTACCAGAGTGGTTATTAGGAACGTGTAATTTTGGAACGCACGCACTTGGTGAAGTGCGGTATGTAGACTCTGGAAGGATAAGGGTGGGTTTTGTTAGCTTGATAGGGCAAATTTAGGCTTAGTTGTCCTGAAAGACATCTGTCTGCATTTCAACAACCCTTGCGTGCATGGACAACCTGTTAAGGGTAGTAATATTCTTGCACCGACCGCAATTTTAAATTGCCTTTTTTGCTTAGCACCTTATAATTGCCTAGTCAGCATGAAATGGCTCACATATGTCTAAATACAACTGTTTTACACCTAATGAGTCTAAATATCTAGGCACACATTTTTAAAGAATACCTATGCGACATATTTTGTTGTGATGCACAAATGGAGGAATTGATATTTATTGTAAATTACTCGTTTTACCCAAAATCGAGAGCTAATAGTGCTCTTATATGGATTCAATGATTGTGTGCTTGAAAAATGCGCAATATCAGATTGCAGTCTACCATTCAATCATACTCATCCAATGACCAATTCTCTCAATTAGGCTGGGATTATAAAAGATCTGCCATGGGTACCACTTTTCACTTTTATAGCAAATGGCTCTGATTTTGAATATTTTGGTTGCATTGCGGATGTTCATCACTGGTACAGTGGCCTTTTATGCATTATTATTTCATGTCATTAAAAATCTACTTTAGAACAGTCATCGTCTTTGCCATGGATACGGTACATTCCTCGGCCCGCTTTCCCCAGTGGGTTCTTTTAAATTGTCAGTGTCATTTACTTGTATTAGACGATGATAATTTTCTTTACTGAAGACCTGCTCATAACCACACTTGCACAGGGACAAGACCAGGTCTGCTCATTCTCTACAAATGCAATCGCAGTGAGGGTTGTCCACACGAATTCAACTGCCCATTCCATAATGCACACATGTTTAACAATTGACTTTTATTTAGGCTACCTTAGCCTTGAAACATGGAGCCTTAATAGCAGCGATAAATTGTATGTTAAATATTGAGATTTTGAAGAGATGATATTCTTCATTGAAAACTGCAGTTTTACAAAGAATGTACCAGGTAATTAGAAGTATTATCTGTAGATGGCATTGTGATTAAATGCAAAATATAACTGATTTTCTGTTGCAGTGTATGCCTAGGTACAGTCTAGTCTACCTCTTTCAAGATTCATGAAAGCATGTCACATATGCATTTGATGATTCAGCACACTCTCAAGAGGTACTGTTCAACTATATAACATATTGCTAAATTAAAAGCAAAGAGTTTCTACATCAATGTCGATTCAGATTTCTCTCAGACTTGCCGGTGAACCATTTTGCAAATGACAATACTTTGAGGTCACTAAAAGTAGTTGCGGAATTTCACGAAGGACGAAACCACCGACCGACACTTGTGCCACCGCAGTGTAGCAAACTGCAGTGGTGAGGAGAGGGTGAGTTATGTGTTGGCTACGAACACTGCAACCACACCAAAAGTTATCGTTTCTGTGAATTACAGTACCACAGGTATCTTAATTTGTAATCATTGTCTTTTAATTGATACTTCAATTCAATGTTTGCTGTTTATTTGTGGAGATTCCAACCGACCAAAATACCCGCGAGAGTGAGTCATTTTAATTGGAGTCGTTTCAGGACCAATTGACTATTGAAAATCGAAATATCTTGTTTTCTTCGTGCAAATATTAATTGCATTTCTCTAAAGGCTTTCGCCATTTGTACACCAAAAGAAATAAATGAATAATATTTAAACAATTTTGGCAAAAATTGAATTTTATCTATAGATTACTAAACAGACATCGGTAAACTGTCTTACATTTGCATGACTCCCTTGAATATACAATGCATCTTTACTGAATGACATGATCCTGTTCCTGGAACTGCTTTAAATAAGTAAAAGGGCATATAATTATGATTCAATTGAGCCTTAAAATATTAGTACAATTTCCAGAAATAGTTCGGTTTTTGTAATTAATTCCTATAACCCATCATTTGCAATTGCAGGCACTGCAACAACAGCTTTATCTGCACTGGCAGCGATCTCTAATTTGAAGCTCACAAGTACTGAATTCAAATTCGCTTTATCCTGCCCTTTCATTTTTTCTATAAGATCATAATTTTTCAGCTAATGCGGCCACGGCGGCGCTTTTCAATTACTATGCGAATCCATAGAGTACGAGAGTGTCCTCTCCTTCAGGTCTTCATTCCCGTCTTAAAATCAAAACTTAAAACAACTTCTAACCATCTGACAAAATGAAACAATAATTACTAGGACAATCACACCTTCAATATCTCGTGTTCCAACGGAAATAACAAAATATTCATTAAATTCCACTGTTTTGGTATTACTATCAACTAAATGAATGTGTTTTCTGTGATGAAGCCTTTTCAAGTAAGTGATGAGTCATTCTACATTATGCTTAAGTGCGTAATCATATTAAGTTGCAACAAATGCAACTATTAATTTATACGTTATACTAGGTGAAAAATTTAACGATCTTCTCACCTAGTATGTATTATCTTGAACTTTTTATTCATCTAAAGGACTCTTTATTGACAAGAACTACTCACGAAAATGGTCATACATTGAGGAATTTAAACGAAAAATTCTTGCATAAACGGTTCCTACAAATTAATATTTCTGTGGGAAAATTAAAATGTTTTCCTATAGATATGTAGATCACGTCATTATTTTTACAAAAGGATTTAAGCTGCCTCCATTCTACTGTCCGCATAAATCTATGAAACGGCAGTTTCATCTTAACAATTGACCTAAATGGAGGTGTTAGCATGACTGAAAAATTATTTAGTAGTGTTTGTGCATTTTTATACGGGTATCATATGCAAAAACAACCTCGAAGGTTTTCAGAATTCCACAATAATGATGAATCAGCATGGCAGTTTCTTAAACGGCATTACTAATTTTCCTTTTAAGAAGAGCATCCATTCGTTTATAAGGAACTAACTTGCGAAATTTCTTTTGAAATTACACAAATGCTGCGAAAATCATATAGGTCTGACCGATTGCTAAACCTATTTAACGATTTATATACAAACTACACTCTACCGTGATCTGGAAGAGACGCCCAACCCCTCCGATGGTATTTCTCACAAGATGGACCCCTAAGCAGCTCCCTCGACTTAAGGCGGTTTCCACAACAGTCTTACAACAGCTAAATCACGTGAACGTTCTCGGTATCATTTCAAGCTACCGGATCAAGTTGCTCAACCCCACGAGAATAAGGATTCCACATCCCCTGATCTGTGCTTCAATTCAACACCTGACTCAACTCTCAACACCATTTAATTACTACAATATTCAACCAATTTCACCCCAGCTGCGTTGGAGTAATGGCACTGTCCTCTGCACATCCCTCAATGTACACGGTGAAACACTGGCTGCTTCTGCACTGTCTGTCTTTAACACCCCGATTCCATACTCTACGGCATTTATACCGGATGGACGGCCACCAGCCTGTTATACTGTCACACACACACACTCAACCGCATCTCAAACGGATCATCGGCAACAAGCCTACTCATCTGGCCCAATCACAGATCCTTGATGTTCACACCCAAAAGCAACTCACTAGCCTTGTCAATCAGCTCACAAACACTAACAACAAGCACTGGAAGTACGCCATTTCTCTCTTTAAGCCACCAACAAACCTCTGACCCCATACTCAACCGGCAAGCCGAGACCTTTCGCATCGCAGTCACACCACCAGAAGATTTTCTGTCACTTCATTTAGCACAAGATTCACAACTAGCAAAGATGACAAACACACTCAGATATTTCTGTGTATTCGCCCCCTGTTTCTGGCCTGTCCACCACCCTACAAACTACTACTGTCAACTCTAGTCTCCGGACTGACAGTTTATCGAGAGTTTCTTTTTACGCTAACAAACGCTCCAGGGCGAGTATTGTGGCGGCCCGACGTGGGCTCGCTGTCTAGACAGCCCAAACCTAGCTACCGGACTCCCCTTGACCAAACCATGTCTAAGTCATCACCTTTTGATCTTTACTGCATATAGACGCTTGAGTTCACTACTTCTAGTACAAGATCTAGATGGCATGTCTTCTCTTTTCTCTCTGGAAGCGTAACCATATGTTCCGGGTAGTTGTTCCATCTTGGACAGAATCTGAGTGTAGCCCAACCTCTACACAGATAAGGAGGGAGTTGAGGGAGTCGCACTTAATGGATTCCGAAGTTATATTATTATGACCCCCAATATCGCGCCTTCTCGGCATAATTCTCGTCCACATAACAGCAGAACATACAGCAGCCCACAAACCGGCTTCTCCAATCTTGCCCACATTCTGACACAACGTTTTCCCGTTATGTCGGTCATCTAAGAAAATGGACTCTTCTAGGCTTTGCTTGATAGTCGAATACAATAGAATGTACTCTGATATGAAATAATTTTTTGAAAGTAAATTTACTTCAAAAACAAAAAGTCATTGGAATCGTCATAACTCTAGTCCTCTCATTTTGACGTTCATTCAAAATTTTGCCTTCAAGTATTATGAGATGTCTTAGTTAAATTTCCACTAATTTCCTCACTTTTTTCATGATGAACGGCTGAGCAAATGCAATCAGGTTGTCTGCAGCTCTCATACGCCGCGCTGATTTGCGTACGCTTTTCAGTGACAGGACGCTAACGACCACGGATTGAACACAAATCGCCCAGTCATTATTTGTGTTAGGACACTAATTGAATTTGGACATTATTCATCCAGTTATTATTCAATCTTCTTACCGACTTCACTTAAGTGGCTGTAACGTCTCGCCGTCGACCAACCAGGAGACAGATTGCAATAGTCGGCTGAACAAAACTCCTGTCACATTTGTTAATAATGCGAATCTCGTGATAACAACCCGACATCCGCAGCGATAATGCCCCACACTTCTACTAGATTCGTCAACGAAAGTATGTTTGTAATGTGAAGTACGGAGGTGCTATGCTACCTAAAGTGGTCTGATTAGTAAACGTTGCTTTAGATAACGGCCACAAGGAAATATGGGAAAATAACTTTGGCTTTTTTTGTGTCTTTATGCAAATTGAACCATGATCTACTTTGAGATTAGCAATGTATATTCTTATTGTAAAATCAAATTATCGTTTAAATTAAAATATTTTTGCAAAAATATTTTTTGTCACGTGGTATCAAAGGTGAATTTCGTTCACTGTAATTTAGTGTAATTTCATTTGTTTGTTGAATCACTATGAAGATTAGCAGGAGTGTTCTCACCTTGGCACCAGTATCAAAAAATTCAAATATCAAACCGTTATTTTTTTTGAAGGTAGCTTAATTTTATTCAACCTCGGCCTTTCTTAATCATGTAAATCAGGTTTATATACTTCAAGGGCTTAGAAACTTCTGTTGAGTGGACTGTCCAACTTAAATGCCGATCTTAAAAGACCGCAAGAAGAGATATTACATTTATATGGAGCTCCTGAATGTTCAGATGACAATGTTATAATTTTTAGGTTATCCAGCAACATCAAGCACGTTATCAGAAAAGGCGACAGCCAATATAAGCACGCCATGGCGTTTTCTGCGCTGTTTCACGCAGCCTCATCTTTTATAAAAAATAAGTTATAGTGATGCAACAAACTGCGTATTTAGGTTGTTCGATTTTTTGGGTTGTTTAACTGAAATCATTATCATCATTTCTTAGAGAATCGAGATTAGTACACACAAATCAGAGGCTATTATATGCTTGCATAGAAGAAGGAATTATTGACCTGTTGGTCATGGCTTTTAAGAACCAACTTTTGAACTCTATTGCAATTTCAGTAGAAGATATGAGGAGATATTTCAAAGTTTAACAGCCTCTGGAGTTTTACTAGACATCAAGTTCTTTTTAATTTCAGATAAATCTAGGACCTCAAGCACGAAAAAGTCAACTAGGAATATAACCAGAAGTAAGATTTTTCAAAAAGTAACTTCGTATCTTAGACGTTTAATATTCATATTTTGAGCCCATTTTAGGTGGCAGGCCTTTACCAAAATAGGTAAGAACTTATACAGATGTTGTGGGTAGTAAATGGAATTAATGACTCGTCCTTAGTTTACTTTCAGTAGCATTGTGGGGTAAGAACACAGGAAATGGTATTACAAGGAGTGTTAGTCTTTCACGTGCAAATCGCTCTTATTTTCGGTGGATTCTTGGATAACAAGTGCATTTTCTACGACACCAAAAAATGGCACTGCTCCTCGAAACTCTAGCGAAAGTAAGTCTACTAGAATGTTGTCGAGAAGTATTAGGCTGTTCAGAAAAAATAGCAGTCCCAACTATGCGATAGTGCTGGTGCGTTTTGTTTGCTCAACCATGGATGCTATGCTCCTACTTAAATCTGAATTCTCAAATTTTGTTTCACAACGCCCAGACATTTTTTAACTGGATCTTTTCATACGAATCACCTAAACTATAAAGACATTTTAGCAATTCACTTTCATTTATTTCCTGCCTTTGATTTTCTTGAATTTAATGTTAAAATATATATAACAATGACTCATCAAACTGCGCATTCTAAATGCTTTCATTTTCTTATCAATGGAGTAAAGACAATTTCAACTTTTTACGTAACCAGTTTTAATAATTTTTTTCAATCTAATGGATGTTTTATTACTGAAGCGGTTTTAGTCAGAATTCAGGGATTTGGACTTTCTGCGCTGTGTATATATGGTAAATTAGATGGTTTATCGGTTGGCTAATTTTATAACCAAATGATGATTTGCTTTTTTTCATATTAAAACTATTGGCACTTTACATAACAAAATGTCATTTTTAATTTTCAGGGAAATTATGACATATGAAGCGCAAAATCAGCGAATGCGACTATCAACGAAAGTAAAGTTGCTTAGAATTCGCCAAATACGAAAAATTAAATTGCAACAAAAATCGCGGACACAATTATAGGGTTAAGTAGGTTTTTTTGTTTAAATCGGAGAAATTAATAAGTTTATTTAGTGATGCCTTCAAATGTTCTTAATATTTTTCTGTACAGATTAATGTATTCATTTTATGAATACATTGTCAGTTCGAGTACGTTTGAGGAACCTTGTTTTAACAGATTTTTTGGCTGCCCCGATTTTATCTGGCAAAATTCTTCGGCTATACAGTAAAAAAACCACTTTTTAATATTTTATAATTCCCTTTTGATTTTGCGATAATTTTCTTTAATTTATCTCTTTTTAGACCAGCTTGAAGGAGACAATCTTGGCCCAATTCCGGCAATTGTGATCGGGCTCATTATTCTCCTCATCGTAGCTTCTACATTCTGCTATTTTGTGTGTAGAAAGAGGAGCAATTCTTCTGCGGCTGGCGCCGGACCCGAATAGCCACTGGTTTGCCCTTTTATTATTATGTACTTAGTAGTAAATAGTAGAAAAATTAATGGAAAAGTGCTTTGAGGGTTATGATTCGTCATCTACGATCGTGAATAAATTCTCTCAGTTTACTAAGTCCATGGAAGACATTTCTAATTCAACCTATGGTAAGAGGTATTTCGGCATTCGGTAGTATGGAATTAAGTTTCATTATAAAATCCAAACACACTGACTATTAAAATGCAAAAAACATGTTGGCTGCTAAAAGTTCATTGCATTGTTAAACCAATAATTACTAGTTTGGGATAGAACGGTGTTTTAAACTAAATGCAGTTTCTTTTTAGATCCAAAGGCAGGATAATTTTATTCCGCCAACAAGATACCCCAAATATGAACTGATGTTTTGGCATGCAGCTGTACGTAATCAGCCATTTCCGCGTGACCTTCCAAATAGAAATGCTTGTTAACGTATATCTTTAATTAAAAACATGTCTTTTCAAGTGAACGAATAATGAGATCAAATGCAATTTCCTCGTCTCGTATTTTTGCTTCCTTATTCATAGTAGCTGTGGGTCTTGGTTTTTCCTCTATAACCTACTTCGAAAATGTTACATGATTAACGAATACACATTGTTATTGCGTTTAATAAGTAGTTTTTCGTAATTATGGATAGAAATATGAACAAGACTACTAGAAAATCAAGTTTGCTTTTATGGGAAACGCATTTGAAATCCACTTTATTGGGAAATGTTTTTTTAAGAACTCGAATCTCTGTCAAGATTCAATATGGTACGATAAGTGGGAACAAACACAATCATACAGTTATTAGTTGTTTCAATCATATTCTCATACCATTCCTCTACGCCGCTTGTGAATCATATTCCGAGTTGGTAATATCAGGCCACATAGAAGACGGTAGTGCAGATGTAAAACGATCCAATCGGCAAATCTCCCGCGTGCATCTTATACATCAATAGCCTCTTTTCATGAAGCGTTGTCACTTCCAACAGGGAAGCCCAATGTTTTGTTATTTCGCAAGCTGTGACACTCCTTGGTGTTTTAGACAAGCTGACCTCACTCAGTTGACGAAATTCTGCCTTTGTTAGTTAGTTTGTGTAATTTGCCTTATATATAAAAGGCCGGTTCAAAGTGCTTTTAATAGCGGCATTGGATTTCATCCTCTTCCCAAGAAGTTGGCTATGGGGCCTTTCGCACTTAAACGAATGTGCCCTTCAAAATTGTTATTGCAGTCAACTTCGGCATTTTAAAAGCCAAGTACCGTATATCTACTTATTCTCAAAGGTAGCACGACTTAATTAATTAACTCACAAAGTGCAACATCCATTTCGAGGTGATAACACAATAATCGCCGGTACAGTCCCGTCGTCATTCATAAATGAGCCACGAAAATTTGCCAAAGACTAGAGAAACCACTTCAGCCAACTTATCTTTCAAACTGTCCTGGACAAAGCTGTGAAAGCATAGTATATAAATTGTGGATTTATACAAAATATACCCTAAAAATTGCACAAAATTGGGCCTTTGATTTCTCAAGTATATCGTCCTAAAGATAGAAATAGAGCCTAATGGATTCATATAACTGATCCGATTTTCCCACCTTTTCTTGCTATTTTGAAATACTCCTCAGATAAAGCAGAAAACGTTTCTCTCTGTCGTCGTGTTTATAGAGCTTTGACCTTCATACTGTACATTTAATTGCTACTCGTTATGGAATTCTCGTCATAGAAGCATGCAAATTGTGAAATGCCATAAGTCCATATTGACAGGTCTATATTTGAAAACCTAAGAAATCACATTTACTCACTCGTAGTGGCCATTTAGGAAATATGCCCTCAACATGAAAATATTCATCGTATATTATTCCGTTTAGTTGATTTTTAAATGAATATTAAGTTAATATGTAGGAGTTACTGACAAATCACCGATTTTACTCTTGAATGTGCAGCGTCATCACTGACAAATATGAGTTTGCTATCACTTCTATTCGTGGGCAGAAGATGACCAACATTGTGACCCACGAAACCACTTCATTTAAGCTCATCTTGAGAGACTTTCGCTTTCATTTAGGCCAACCAATTTGTAAGACTAATATAGATATATTTAGACAGTCAATCGGATATGATTATTTGTGAGACCCCAGCGAGAAACCTGCATAGTTGAAATATGATACAAGACTTGGCACTATAAAGCCTAAATGCGGGTATTTATTTTCTGGCCATCATGAGAGTGCATTTGAATGAGTTTAGAAATCTCCTGCATTGCTAAGATGCAGAAGAATTATCAGTGCATTTACCCAATACCTGTTTAATTGGCACCTCATGGCCCACAGCTACGGCTTTGATGAATTGCTAAGACTATGCTGCCTCTCTTTGCTTAAATCCATCCCCTGAATGATGAAATCTCGTCTTAACACTTTCTTCTGCAAGTTATATCATGGTAGCCTTAAAATCTTTGCCTTCTGAAGACCGAAAAATGATTTTAACTCCTAGGAGATGGTGCTTATCCAAATGAATCAGTAGCACATTTACTAAATCACTCTCATTTCATTAGCATATTTAGAAAATTTTACATGTTTCACATAACTCTAATCGGCAATGACAAATCTCTCACACAAATTGGATTACACGGTTGCACTCAATTAAAAATTGCGTAAAATCAAATCCATCATGGCTAATTAGTTGAGAAATTTGCACCCTATATCACCAATGCCTTTCTAACTGACAACGTATCATTGTGCAATGACAGTCATAGAATAGAAAATTTGAGATACACTAAATTATCAGTAAATAAGTTTTGGATGCTAGTCACCTTTTAAATACGGGTTTAAGCAATGGGATTTAAGCAAAATGCTCTTATTGGTTCCCGTGAATTGCAAGACTTTGGAAGTTATTATAACCGTACTTAGGATAGGAATTTTTGAAAGCCATAAAACGTCAAAAATTAGCAGAGAAATTCAACGCAAACCAAAATATGGTCTTTCTGATTTGAAAATGTATTGTGAATAACAAGGAGATATGGGGCATCAAGAATCCATTTCCGGAGTGCCTGCTAGGACGCATCGCATTTGATTGCTGTGTTTCCAGGCTTGTGTTTGTTTTATAGAGAATTTACGTAAATGAAGTACCTTAATCACGATTCACTGTGTTAAAAATTTCGCAAAAGGCCAGGTACTGCTAAGGTTAGATGAAATCTCAACATTTCGATGTTCCTAGTGCTTTTTTTCGAACATCTGCACGAGTTTGTGAAATTCTTCTCTAAGTTAGGTCACAATGACAATGTTCATGAGGAAATAACTTTACATTTCCTTTTTCAGCTGCTTAAATACCATAATTTTATTATAATATTTTTGCATACCCAGTTGGGTAGAATTGTTTAAATGTTGGTTAAACGTTGCCATTTGAAAGCGATCAAATACCTAATTCAGATATACTAAATACTTTTTACATAGATAATGCTTTCATTGACAGCGCTTGGAGTGAAATAGGAGTAAATGTGCCCTGATCTGTGAAGTACTCAAATGATGCGATTTCGGTGATGGTGGACGCCTGTTAAACAGAGGCACGACTTAGCCAAGTATTGCCAAATGAAGGAAAACAAAATCAGGCCTACATTGAATGATTTCACTGGCTTGAATAATTTAATAAATGGACTATTGCAATATGGCATATGACGCGCTTTTAGCAATGATAGAATGATGTTCGCAATACTGAAGAGATCATATGAATTTCATTGCACGAATTGGAGCAGCTATCAAACGTTGGCGTGGTTCACATTGAAACATCAGTCATGGTGAATTCGATCCTGGGTAATTTGACGTTGTCCCACATTCAATTATGTGCATGTGATCTGAAATTCTCACTCTGCCTTTTTTGAAAAACTATTTCATACAAATTCGCAAAGGAAACTATTTTTTGTTTTAAAATCTTTACTTGCGCTTATGTGCAAAATCCCTGTTATCAAACAATTACCCTAAATTATAAGAATTAGATGCGATAAAAGAGAAGGCATTTAAAAATTAAGGACCTTTTTTCGGAAATTTGCCTTTAGCAAAAGGCCATTTTCAATAGGGAAGTATAAAATTATAATAACAATTATTATTTATTATTGTTTTCGTTCATTAGATATATTTTTGCAACTTCTTTATTTGAGACCACTTTTGGTATTTTTGATTAAATCTACTGGTGCGATTTTTTGTCTTTAGAAAAGTGTTTACTCAACTCCAAGTTATTTTTTTTAGGCACGCTTGGCAAAATGTTACTCAAACATATTGTTTTTGGACAAAAATTAACGTACATATGACGCGTGAAAAGATTATTTATTTGGGTAAACTAATCATGCTTGATATTTTTCCAAATTTTGGTCGATAGACGTATGACATTTTGACGTCGTTGCAATCACATCACACCCATTGCGCAACAGGTGTGTGCTTCGTTTGGCGAAGAACTTCAGAGGGTGAATAATAGGATTAAGTGCTAACTAATAAATGGTTTTGATGAAGGTTAAGCTTCGGGTTGTGTCATGATGAAAAATATTTGCGAAAACTGTTCAACTATAAGTCAGTTTTATACTAATGCATCATTTATAATTGCTGCCAAGAGCAAGGCTTACATGTAACAACTTTAATAGATGCTCATTCTTAAAAGGCGAGCCTTTGGCTTTAAAGGTTCATTACAGGTTTTCTATGCTATACCTCACTCCATGACTGTTCAAATACCCACTGCAACGGCTTCTGAAAGGAAAGAGCGAAAAGAAGACTGAACCGGAGAGTTTTCTTTGAAACTTGCATTTGTGGAACGGGCTTAAGCTGTGAATTGGGCATGGAAAGCCTTCTATGCGAAGGGGTAGATGCGCGTTCTTATTATACTGCCTGACTTTGTGCGAGCATTGGAAAGAGTTCTTGATCGAAGTACTCACGTGACGCTAGAGACGCAACCTACTGTATTGATTTCGCTTTATTTTTCAAATAATACTTTGAAAATAAGTGGATACATATCTTGTAGTGCTTAAAATCTTCTGTTTCGACTTTGGTTCCATTATGTCTCGCACATTTTTTAGAAACCGTAAAACATTTACACCAGAGAAACGATTAACTTTGTAATTTTTGCTTTCTTTCGTATGTCCTTAAAAGTATAATACTTTTCAGGTTAAAGATAGTTAATGCTTCTTGAATATTTTGTTTTTAAAAGCACATAATATTCGGAGGACGAGATCTTAAACAAACGCAATTTAGGATATGGTTAAACCGAATTGTGCTTTCGTGGACGTGACGGAGCACCTTGGTGTACACCACCAATTATCTTCGCATCACAGACATGTGCGAACTGGTGATATAACGGTTTGAAGTATCAGAGCAAGTTGAATTCACTGAAATAGGCCAATAAGAGGTTTTAATATGGTTTTAATATAATTTTAATGTGCAAAATCGGGGTTGATAAGATATTCTCCTCTTGTCACTTAAGCCATAACCAGGCTAAAAAATATTTCCTATCTGTCTCTTTCACCATTTTTGAAATACAGTAACCACTTGACAAAAATGCCTTAATGTCTTAAAACTTCCACCCATTTTCCAATGCTACAATTTATGAATTTTTATGAAAAAGTACTTTCATAGGCTCACTGCTTTATTGTAATCTACAACAATTGCTAAGATGTTCCATTTTGCATCCACTTTTATAGAGCCATCATTGTGATGTTGATTTCTGGAAAAAAACACTTCAAAATTATGTATTTTTGTTCCTGTTGTCTCATAAATTCATTTTCTTATGCGATTCCATTGATGATAAATTAAGGTTACCCATTTAAATGACCTTGCAACTTGAGTTATATTTTTAGGAAAGAATATCATTTCTGAGAACAAAATTGTACTGTCGAATATTTCCTTGGGAAAATCGGAGTTATTAAGGAGCCAATTCTTATCTCCTAGACGATCACCCGTGATCAGCATGTAGCTACTCAACGTTTTCTCCTAGTTATACTACGCTGTGTAAAACATTATACGTTGATTCGATGTTTCCATGAATTATCAAATTATTCATGAGTTTGCCATTTGTGAGAGAAAAAAACTGAATTTTGGCTAAAATTGCATTTCATCTATATCATGCTAAACAGACATCGCTAAAACGTCTTAACGTTGCACAACTCCCTTATATGTACAATATATCTTTCTGAGTGCCATGATCATGTTTTTGGGACTATATTAAAAAAGAAAAAAAGAGCATATAAATTTGATGAAATTGAACTTTAAGAAGTTGGTACAAATTCAAAAAGTAGTTCGGTTTTAAAATAATTCCTGCAACCTATCATTTGCAATTGTAGATACAACAACAACAACTTCATCTGCCATTCGCCATCCTTTCTACCCACCCCCCTCCCACCCTCCTTGATGCTCTTCGCGCTTCCTTCCACACCACTCCGGTCTTCTTACCGCAACCAATGGCCTCGGAGTGCCTGGTCAGTGCTATGTCTGTGTGTTCCTCCTCGCCCTAGTGGTTGTAGAGGGGAAAGTGGCAAAGAGCCCGAGAGCTCGCTCGCGGCGAGTAGCGGCCCCTGTAGCTAAGTTGGATAGAGCGCCGTACTTATAATGCTGAGGTCGAGAGTTCGAGCCTCTCCAGGGGCACAGTTTTACCACGTCATGCCCTAAAAGGGGTTGGGTGTGAAGTGCGCCGCCACCGGCGCGGTTCCATGGTGTAGCGGTTAGCACTCAGGACTCTGAATCCTGCGACCCGAGTTCGAATCTCGGTGGAGCCTGTTTTCTATTCTACACTCCCACCCACCGACTATTTTGCCGCTCACTCCGTCTCCAACTCCACCCGCCCGCCTCCCTCTTCCCATGCCCTACCACCTCGGCAATTAGGTTGCATGCACCAATCGTGCCCATCTTGAGCTCCTGTGTGTGTGACCACCAGGTCGAAGGAAGTGGTCGACTGTGCGGTGGTAGGAGCGGGTAAAGGTGGGAGCTCCGAGGAGCTCCAAGTGGGTGAGAGAGCAGCTGCATAAGGCGGTGGGGAAAGGGAGGCAGAGGACTCCCTCGCTTCAGGGGGAGAGGCGGAGTGCGCCAGCCGGGAATCGAAACCGGGCCGCCAGCGTGGCAGGCGAGCATTCTACCACTGAACCGCCGGCGCTCAGTAGCATGTAGCATTAGGCCCAATCTTGTAGACAGAAACGAATAGCGGCGATGTGCAATTTTGTTTAAGTTCCATTTAAATACCATATCAAAAGCTGCTTTCAGACACAATTTAACTCCTACGAAACGAAATGTCTTCTAGTAGAATCACTTTCCATTAAAGAAAAATTTTAAAAGAAACAGATTTTATGCTAGCTTCTATCGAATTTAATACTAATACTTCCATTTGTGCAAATGGGTACCAACGGTGTTAAATATTCAAATCATTTAGCAAAATTTTAATTTGTTTTGTTCAGATGAAATCATTTATCATAGCTAGAAAATAATTGTTTAACGAAGGGAAATTGAATATTTTCCAATTGCAGACAGTGATGGCGACGATTTGTATGTTTTTAGAACCAAAAGAAGCAGAAGTCGAATCTGATAATGCGATAATATTATGATATCGGTAACTTTGGACAAAATTTTCTTATTTTAATTGTTATTTTGCCCAAAAGGCGTTCTTTTCACTACTAAAAGCCTTGGCACCTATTTATGACTAGAAATTCAGATAGTTCTTAGGGTACGGAAGCATATAAATGTTAAATATGGCTTCAAAAGTCAAAATTTCTTGAAACTTCTTACAGGCATGTTAGGATTATAGAAGTTATTCCAAAGTTAGAAGTTATTTCTGGAAGAGCAGAAAGTTGAATGGTTGTCAGCTTAGCGATATTAGTTTAGCGATGTACATGTGGTGACATTAGATAATTATCTCCCATTAATACTGTTTCTCTTAATCACAAGAGGACGAAATGAGAGGAATTACAGATTACTTGACTTTCCTCGGTTGCAGATTGAGGTGAGTGGTCCACCCCAACTTACTTCGCGATGTGTAACCTCAGTGAATGAGCGCGACTAGTATATTGCTGCGTTTCCTGGTCCCATCCTGCCTATTAAAATTACGAACAGTAGGTATTCGAATCTGCAGAAAATAGTGTCTAGTCTTGGAGAGATGTAATTATAATATGAAATTAAAATAAAATGAATAGTCTAGGAGTTTCTGAGCTAACAGTCAACAAGTATTTGTTGAAAATATATTTATGCACAATTAGGCTTTGTAAATTACATCTCTAAGATGAAACATTACAATTGAAAGCTTCGCCCGGTAGTTACTCGCGAAGGAAGCAGAAATGCTAAATGAAGAAATCTCCTGTTTGCTTATTCGAAATTTGTTAGCAGGCGGAGTAATTTAGCTGAGCCTGGAACAAGGAATCTCAGATCGATCCTGCAAATATATATAAGTGGGAAATGCGTTTTTAAGAATAGAGCACTTTGTCACACAGACCCCTCAGCCAAAGTGTGGTGACCGTGTATCAGCCTGTTTGAGTTGTGCAAAACACCATTTTAAGGAATGTGGGTAACTCTACCAATTTGTTTGTGAAAATAAAAGTGGGTTTTGTAGGTGACACCACTAGAAAAGCAAACTTTTATTTGATCATCCCATTAACGTGATAAAATAATTGGATCTTAGTCAGATAACCACAAAATTCCATTAAGCTCGCTTATTTCAGAATCAACTCAAAATGGGTTACTTTATAAAAGAATTGTATAAGATTATTTATGAATGCATGTCTTGTTCTAATAAATAATCCTTTTTGCAAGTTCCTTTATTGAGACCGCTTTTGCCTTTCGGAATATCTCCTTAGGAGATTTCTACTCCAATCAAAGCGAATCTGCTTTGGACTGTCTTATAGTGCACTTACGTTGAGCGAATGGATGGTAGGTTCCTTCTGCTAGCAAGGTCCATTTTCGCATTCAAGATGGAAAAAAACTTTAGCTGCGAGGACTAGCACTTTGGCAGAAATGAAAGGAAAACGCCCAATCAAACTCAAAAGAGAATTAGTTCGTACATGTTTTAGCAAAAATTGGTATGAGTGAATTTAAAACCCAATGAATTATCTCTTTGAAGCAAAGGGTACAAGATGTGTCTCGAAAATATTTTGTTTAGAGATAATAATTAACTTTCATAAAAGAGAAATAAAATTATTTATTTCGGTTACATAATGGCGCTTGACTTTTTTCCAACTTTTGATTTATAGACAAATGAAATTTTGACATTGTTGAAATCACCTCACAATTATCGCCCAACGGAGAGTGCAAACCAATTTTGGCGAAGACTTTTGAGTGATATCTACACCTTAATTCTCCCCAACACGGTTCATATACCCCATAAAAAGACTTTAAAAGAATAAATGATATTTTTGTGGTTTTCGAAGGGAGTTGAGCTTTAGTGGTGTCATAAAATATTTGCAAAAACTGTTTAACTATAAATCAATTTCTTACTAATGCATCATTTATAATTGCTGACAAGAGCAAGGCTTACATGTAACAACTTTAATAGATGCTCATTCTTAAAAGGCGAGCCTTTGGCTCTAAAGATTCTTTACAGGTTTTCTATACTATACCTCACTCCATGACTGTTCAAATACCCACTGCAACGACTTATGAAGGGGAAGGGCGAAAAGAAGACTGCACCGGAGTGTTTTATTTGAAACTTGCATTTGTGGAACGGGCTTAAGCTGTGAATTGGGCATGGAAAGCCTTCTATGCGAAGGGGTAGATGCGCGTTCTTATTATACTGTCGATTATTTTATTTCGAGAATCGTAGCTATTAAGGAATCACATCTTATGCCGTAGATGATCGCCCGTGATCAGCATGTAGCTACTCAACGTGTTCTCCTAGACGTGCCTTCAAACTTTCTAAACTATGGATTAAATGACGATCCAGAAATTGAAAATCATTCTTCAATGAGCAGATTTATTAATTAGGAAAAAAAGATGAATGACCAATAATGGCATTTTTGAAGGAGACAACTTGGTGTTTCAAAATCCCGAAAGATACTTCAGGGGAAAGAATGCTTTCATGATCAGTTGAAAAGACGACCAAAAAGGGACGCCATGAAGACACAAGCTAAAATGAATAAAGTCATATATTATGAATATGCTACGCAAAAAACCTTCAATTGAATACCTGCTAGTTTCCAACTAAAGACAGTGTCAGAAGCTGTTGACGTTGTAATTGTATCTGATTTCATAAACGACACTTTAGAACATGAGAGTATAGGTAAAAGAACATCGCTTTTCTAAACGCACTTATTTCAGGTGATTCAGTGGTTGTTTCTGAAACATGGTAATAAAGTAATAAGTATAAGGATTAATCATGTAGGCCACATGGCATCGAAGACTCAAACAATCCAAATCATTTTGAATTTCGATAAGAAGTCAAACACAACCCAAAAGATGAGAGTCTTGTTAGTCATTCGATTTAAAGGCGGTTCACTTACGCATTGGCCACACTGTGTAGAAAATTACACGTTTAATCCATAATAACGAGAGTCAGTTTCCATGAAACACAATATATTTCTTAAGCTGTGTTTTTGTACTAAACGACTCACTGTCACAGACATTTTCATCCATTGGAGGGGCTATGATAAAGAGCAAATAGTAACTGACTCCATGCATTGATAGATTAAGAGGTTTTCATACTGGTAGTGGAGTAATCAACGGAAACGATCACATCTAATAACACTCGCATACAAAGTATATTCAACCCGTAGGGCACCGCTAAATGGATCTATTTGATGTGTGTACGCGTATTCATTTAACGTTTCGTTAAATGTGAAATTTCCACAATTTCCTGCGGTGACGGTCAAGTTTTCCCACGAGCAAATATGTTTGTCTGCCCAAAATGAGAGTTGCCTGAGTAAAAATTTTAATTACTCGTTTTATTAATTCCAAATTTTGCTAACTAAATAATTAATGTTTACCGCTCGTGGGTAAGAGTGGTTTTTAAAAGCAAATGTGATGCTTTCGTCAACCGATCCTTGCCCTACAAACCTTGAAAGTGGCATTGATGGCACTAAATCCACATAATCTGCAAAAGGCAAAATTTTGATGAATGCATCAGAATTTCGGAAAAAAGCCAAACAAACATGTTGGCTGTTGGGAAAAATTGCAATCCATTATGAAGAAAATTAATGATGACAAGCCGAAGTAGTTCATTAGTATCTTCGATTGCAACTTTATGTCGGTAATGTTGATAGTGAGATCATCTGAAGGAAATAAGATGAAATTAGCAAAAGTTTTCACTGCATGTAATGCTATCGGCACAACCTCCTGTCCGATTGCATTGGTAAACAGTGGGAGGAATTGCACCTGGGAAGTGTGCAAGTGTTGAGCTTTGGATCTTCGACCATATCATATGGATATTCATTGATAGAAAATTTGATGATCTATTTGAGATGGTTTAGGATAGATGTAACGAAAAACCAAACTTACCGAGCCAGATGGAGCATAAAAGGTAACCAACGAGGGTTTTTTGACAACACGGCTGCCCCATAAGTATGCCTCTGAAGGCTCTGTAAGATAAATTTGTGGTGATGATAATGCATATTTGAATGGTACACAATTAGCTCTGTTAAATAGACGAATAAACATAATGCTACGTTGTTTCAAAAATGATATAATTAGCAGTGCAGTACCGAAGATCAGGCAGTGTGGAACAAGCAAAATAAGTAGAATTGCAATCATTTCCACTTAATTGCCGGGGAGAAGCTCCACCTGATCTTTTATACACGAGAATTGTCATTTCTGCCATCATTGGAAGTCCCAAGGTCATATTCCAATTGAGCGTTTGCTTCTAATCAACAAAAGGCAAATCTTACATAGATTTTTTTATTAAATATAAAGAACGATCTGCTATTACTTTTTAGACACAAATTCCATTGGTTATTTGCCAAAGTGAATGGAGAACAGTAAATACGGCTTTATTTTAAAACTCCACAAACTTGTTTGAGCCTAACTGCTTTAAACAAAGAATAAGTATTTAGTTTGAGATATTTATTCTAGCAAAACGAGATAGAACATTTTATTGAATAAATGTCCTCATTTTAGCAACATTTGAACAAAATTCCAGTAAGTGGGTTCAAATAGGTTGAATATAAGAATTTTACACATACCAAAGTTCGAAATTTGCCTTCATTATACAAAGACTTGTGGTATAGGCCTATACCTTGGTTATTTTTGCTCAAACAATCATTTTTTGAAGCATGTGCGGTTGTGACATTGCTTATTCGTCCATAGGAAGTACTTTAAAACTGTCGGATTTTGTATTCTTTTATAAATTCAAAAAAGTACCAACATTAGGTTAAATAGTAGTTGTCCAGCATACATGCATAGTTGAATACCATCTTTGGTGAATTGTTATAAGAAAATCAGAGCTAATGGCAACGTTTTCGGGAAATGCCACCTCTACTTTTCGGTTTTTGTGTTCGAATGTGATTTTTAAAACGTGTCGTAGTCTACGAAAGCTCCAATTACACTGACGCCTACATTTTAGGATATACTGCAGCTCATATATACTTTTAAGGGTATAAGAAGCACCTTGAAATGTTCCACCACATTTGACGATGCTTGGACGATGCTCGACCAAACAATGTAAATTAAAGATAGAGGTGCAAAATTAAGTTCGAACTCGAATAACAAAAATTTTTTCTACATCTGTATTTAAGATAGATAAATGCAAATGAGATCTGAAAAAATAAGGGCATTAAATCGGAATTTATCTTTTAATGGCTCTTTAGGAAAACCTAAGATCGGCATCATAGCTTTGCAATTAAAACTCTGTCCTCTAGAGCTATTAGATTGTGGTTCATTTAAACAAGAATTTTGATGCGATAAACAGCATTCGTTGTAAAATTAGAGCTCCGTGACTCTGTCTTTGCTATATATTTGTACTTGAATGCGGGTGTCGATTGCCCCTTTCACCATTCACATTGCGTTTTCCAGATCTCTTTAGAATTTAATAAGCGCCTTCATAAGACTACTATTTTGTGGGAACTGATGAAACGAAAGAACAAGCAATATTATGCCAAAAACACAGATTAATTTATGTGGGTTTTTGGTGGGCGTATTAAGCGGTGGTAGAATGCAAAATGATTAAATTATTTTTTCCATGGTAGTCAAGGCTAGTTAAACACCTCTTGAAAAAATAACGACGATCGCCCAAGGTTTGTTTTGTGTGCAATTAATTAAGGAAAAAGTCATTATATGTAAATATTATTTAACACTACTCTAACATATAATGTACCATTATTACTTGAAAAAATATAGAATTCGCATACCCCCGATTAAAATTACTCACTTAGAAAAAGGAAGAGTTGAAATTGTCAATCACATGAACACTTTGCAGGTTAAATCAATCAAAAAACCTTCAGTTTTTTCATGATAAGGATTCGAGTTAAATGTATGTTAATATTTACTTTTCCATTCTATTCATCTCCTCTTTTGGATATACATGGCTTCAATTTAAGCCATGTTCTATTGTTAAAGCATTTTTGAACAATTACAAGCAATTTTTCTATAAATTAAAAGTGAATTTTTAGAAATAGAAGTCTGCCTTCAGCGAAGTTAAGAAAAAATGCAAATATTTGAAACAGTTTCAGGTTTCCGGAATTTTTTATGCATATGCATAGTTTATGCACACATTTCACGCTTATCTGGTTGACAGTG
>JAUOZQ010000666.1:0-27563 GCA_030710315.1 Anomotaenia brevis | reverse complement strand
CACCCTTTCTGGTTTGTTCCGTTCAGTTCTGTGTCGATCCAGATTCTCACCGGAAATATCATACGAATAAGTCTGAAAAACGAGACATCGCGCATCCAGCAAAGAGGTCTCTACACCTGTTGTCCTCGACAGCGAGTAATTGACCCAACCAGTAAGATGCAACGCGTTCAGACTCCTTCCTGTTGTCCCTGTTGTTCCTGGCCGGAATCGGAGTATTGCTTACCCAGATTATGGAAAATTTCTCCCCTTTCGAGTTCTCCACTGTGTTTGCAGACGTTCTTATTCACTGGAGTTGCCCCGTGTCCCGTGGAGTCTACTCTCGAACTTCCCTGGCGGTCAAAGGTGCTCATCCCCTCTCCTGCTCCGAGACCTACATCGAGTTTGCTTGTCTATGGCCAAATTCCCAAGGCTGAATGGTCCAAACGTCTCTGGTTTGCTTCAAATTCATCAGAGAACGCGAGTGATTTCAACCCACGTTGGGGAGTGTGCACCACGGAAGAACATGTTCTCGCGTTACTACTGGCAGCTGTGGTGGAAATACCCCAACAACCCCAAGTGTACAATTGCACCTGAGCTCACATTTGCACCGCCAGTTGTGCTACCGAATGTAACCTGCAAGATCCTTTCCATGGGATTTGAATTCACCATGAATGCCACAGCAACTCTGCAATTGAGGGTGCCTGCGAAACGCGACTTGTCAGTGCAATGCACTGCTAGTTACGCCAGCTACCCCATTGCTCACCGGTGCCCAACTCTGTGCTTCCTTGAGGAACGAAATTTAATGTGCATCCCCCTCTTTGGTCAAGGCATAGGTGCATTAAAAGTGAGCTTATGGAGGACTTCGAAACTGGGGCTGCGACAGATACGCTCAATTTCACATCGGTGATGCGTCCCATGTTAGTCCTAGTTGAGGTTGTTGAACGAAGTCGCGCCACAGATGTGCAATTCTTCTCAATGCTTCTCTTCGGCACCACCACACCGTTCAGAAACTTCATGACTGTTGAAGTTGTCCACCCAGTGAATTCTGGTGGCTTTAATCTAGTCTCAGATAGGTCCAACCGGAGCATGACTTTACTGATTTTGGATGCTCCTCTGGAGCACATCACAGTGGGATTTTATTCACGGGATGAAATGTCCTCGAGTGCCTCGTGCACCTCTCAAATTGGTAATCTCACTCTGATTCAGGGAATCGACAAATGGCTGTGTAAAATCCCGCTTCCTGGTATCCCATTCAACGTCTCCCTGCGGCAAGGGAACCTAGAAACTCTTGTCACGGTCTATCCATCACCAAGCACACTCCTACCTCCATCTACTGTCCAGGGATTAAGAGGCTCAGTCGATGTTCCAATCAATGTCACGTGTGGTCTGGTTGACGGAGAGATGTCTCCTTCCCTCTTCAACATAGTGCCTGAGATGGTCAACTGGCTGATTTATCGTGGAGATGATCTCGTAAATGAGACTCTGACAACCACTCGCTGGCTTGTGATTTCACCGCTTATCAACTCGAGTGCAGTGAGTGTTGAGCCAGTCCTGGTTTGGTCCTCTACTGCTAGTTCTTCTTTGCTCGGACTGAGGGTCAATATTTCCACTACGAGACTGTCTCCGCTTGTGGACTTTTCTCGGAGGCTTTGCGTTGTGTGCGAAACATTCTTCTCCCTCGGAGGTAGCACCAGAAGTTCCAAGGAGTGCGTCACCCCGGAGGCTAAAGAGGACCCTCCCGAGGGAAATATCTCTGATTGCTTCGGTATTCTACCATCTTTGCTGTATTTTCTAACCACCTACTAACCTAGATTTCTAACCTTGCCTTCGCCCTATGTGAATATACATATATATACATATTGGCTAACAAAATGACGTTAAAATAAGGTGCCTTGTTTATTTCAACTGCAGTCTTCCTTTCCGAATGCCTCATGCTGACAGGCCTTAGCAACAGAGGCCAGGGGCAACGTAGGACGAGGAGAGGGTGAAAGCGTCAAGTTCGTTGGTGGCTCGGGTCGGGCCTTGCGGTTTACTCCTTTAGACAAATTGCAAACATGCCACGGTTTAAAGGGTGATAGGGGTTGTATATGGGATCCCTTGATTGATAGAAATAGCGGAATACTCGACTGTTGTAAGGTGTTCCCTCGCCAATTCGCGACCTCGCTTCCGGTGGCATTTAATAAGAAATGCCCAGTTATACTTGGGCCTAAGTTTAGGTGAAAGTGTATCTTTAAGGTGCCGTAGTATACGTTGATTACGACATTTTTAATGCACTGTTGGGTGCTTTTCTTATAATGGAAATTTGTAGGAATTAACATTGCATTCTGGGTCATGAATCCGCCATAGTCGTTTTGAGCGCGATTTGTTATTAGCACCATTTAATGACTGCCAAGACGCTTTAGGCGAGCAATAGGAATTTCTAGAGAGAGAGGCTTATGAAAAATATAAATGGTATAGGTAGCTTAATTTAAATAGCACTACAATTCCATAAAGTACAATAACTTTAATTCCAGCCGTCCGTAATCGATAAGTTGATAAGTGGAGAATCGTGGTGGGGGCATTTGCAACGAGTGTATCTAATTAATCATTCTTCAGTCAGTTGAGCACTTTTGAGTCCGAGGAAGCAAGGAGTGAACCCCTCTCCCATTTGGCGCTAAACCATGTCTGCATGGCCTTGGGTGACTAATTATTCTCGAATTGGTTTCCTCTGTTTGAGTCCGAGGGAGCAAGAGGTGAACCCACGCCAATATGTGGGTGGTCTTAAGTGATTAATCATTCTGGAATAATATTTTGAAAATTCCACGAATTCCCCAACATTGAGGCAGGTCCAGTCTACCTCTAAGACTTCTGCTGTTAGTATAAAAATTATTGATAATTTTAAACGTCAAAAATTCACACTAGAAATGGGGGATGGATTTCTTAAGAGAGGCATTATCAAGGTTGTAAAGTTTTTTATTGCAGAAAAAAGAAGCTAAAGGTGAGCGATAAGGTGTCAGGTAGGCATGGTAATAAAGGTATTGTTTGTGAAATACCTCCAAAGGAAGATATGCCGTTTTTAGCCGATGGAACTCTGGTAGATGTTGCACTAAATCCTCCTCTTGGGGTGCCTTCTCGTATGGATTTAGGTCAGTTGTATGAATATGTATTGGGTTGGGCTGGCTATAAATTAGGAAAGCGTTATATAAATCCTATTTTTGAATGAATGGCATTAGATCAAATTTCTACTGAATTGAAAAGTGCTCAACCGTCTGCCTTTGGCAAAACAGAGCTCAATGGCCGTTACGCCTGCGGAATAAAAAAATGCTCCGCGCATCCTCGCATTCTGATTGGCAGGCAGCTCCAGCCAGTGAGAGGCGCCACTGCGGCAATTGGACGCCAGGCTTGCTAAACGCTGCGCATAGACACTAAGACGCGCACTTTCACAGATCATGTTTCGAATGTCGCTACACCCTCTGCTAAGAACCGTGCCCTCCACAACGCTTCAGATCTATTTAATTCTAATTCTAGGGGTTTTTGTAACGTGTCAAGTCCCCATTGCTAACATTTACTCTCCATCAGATGTATTTGGACCGGTGGGCCAACGACGCTGTTTTAGATCGACGAGAATCGAGATACCAGAGTGCAAGAACTTCTTCTACAACTTCACCGCTTTCCCAAATCTGGTTGGACAGGAAAGCCAGCTAGATGCTCGCCACCAAATGCAAGCATTCAAACCCCTCATAAACTGCAAATGCTCTAACCATTTGACATTCTTCCTCTGCTCTGTCTATGCCCCAATGTGTGATGTGAACACCAATCATTTGATTGGTCCTTGTAGACCGTTGTGCGAGAGGGTTCGAAAGCGCTGTTCTCCTGTGCTCAAAATCTTCAATTTAGATTGGCCCGCGAACTTGAACTGCTCCCGATTCCCCGAGAAGAACACTGTTGGTGGAGATATGTGTATGGAAGGTCCGGATATCCCCGAAGTCTTGGACAAACCACCTTCAGGAGAAGTTGATTACTCGGAGGAGGAGAAGGAGAAGGAGGGAAGAAAGCTGAAAGCTCCTCTGGTGCCAGATATTGCCCTCGAGAAGCCGGAAATCTCAATCGAGGGCCTTCTTCGACAGTATGGAGATCTCAGCGCTGAAGAGACCTTTAAGATCGGGAACCACCTACAAACTTGGCTGGCTATGATTCACGACAGTCCCTTGCCTGCTGAGTTGGCCAACGAAGAGTCACCGGCAACACTCCTGGTATCTTCTCTCCGATTCTGCTCCCATTTAGCCAAGCCAACGTCTTACGTCTTTATAAGCCGAACTGGAAAATGTGCTCCTCATTGCACGGCGGATATCCTCTTCTCGCAGAGCGCAAAGAATCTGGCTACGGTTTGGACAAGTGTGACATCTGGACTGTGTCTAATAGCCACAACAGGCACTCTTTTGAGTTTCGCTATTCAACCATCCCTATTTCACACTCTAGAGAGACCTGTAATCTACATAGCTGGGTGTCAGTTTGCCTATGCTTTGGGTTTTGCTCTCCGCTTGAAGCTTGGCTGGAAGGCTGTGACTTGTGGAAAGGATCCAGGATCAGGATTTGCGATTCGTCTCCAGGAGGGATTGGAACACCCGAACTGTTTGCTGGTTTTCCTCCTTCAGTACTATTTCTTCACCGCTGGGACGATCTGGTGGGCTATGATGGTGTTTGGATGGGCCACCAATCACCTTCGATTTGCTCGAGGAAGGCAGAAGGACGACGATGGAAATGAGCCTATTGGCGACATGTTTGGTGACAGGCATCCAAGAATCGGCTCCTCGACGCGATTTGCTCAGCTTTCGAGAAGAGGAGCCCACAGCTCCAATGCAGACAATAGTTGTCTGGCCAAACAACGTGTTATCGCCTGGTTAACCCCTGGACTATTGACAACGGGAGTCCTTGTTAGTCGACAGGTGAGTGTCGCACACAACCTCATTCCTCCACTTCTCTCTCTCCTGCCTCCAGAAATGGCTCATCTTACTCCCGAAGGAAGAGCTAGAAAAATCCCCCTCTCCCTCCCCGACGCAAATGCAGTTAGGTTCGGTTGCATTGAAGGTAGACAACCCACCTCATGCGTCATCTCAAACGCTAAGCCATTTCTTATGGAAAAAGGAAAAGTCACTTTCCTTTAGCGCGATCATCTCCAAAAGCACCCATAGTCCTATCCTTTTATTTCAACCAATAGCAGAGTTAAAACATGTCTTTAACGACTTGAATTTATCAGTTAAGAGCTCCAGTCGAAAGACCGATATTCCCTACTGTAAATTCTAAGCTTTGGCTTTAAGAAAGAACTTTAAATGGTTTTCTTCCCTTATGTGCAGCCATTAATCAGTGGCTTGTAGAACCACTTTTGTTTCGAGATAAACCATGGCTTCTGTGTAGCATTCCGGGTTAGCTACAATTTTGAATATAAATTCCAGTAGTCATTTAGCCTGAGCTAATATCCACGAGCTAATTCAGGAAAATGGTCGCATATACAAAGGCCGTGTGCATATACAGCAGATGATTGACAAGAAGTGTGATTATCAATCCAAGATGATCGATCTCTATCCAATCATTTCTACTCGCCGCCTCAAATCGTTAAACCTGTTGAGTGCAATGTAGCTAGCCCACCTCCTAAGCGTTTTTGCTGTCAGAATGCCGGAGATAGCAACTCTTAGCCAGCGCGGTTTCAACAGAAGAAGTGGCAGCTAGACATATCTGGGCTGGAACATTTGTGCACCTAATGATGTTTATTTTTTGCCAAGATTGATGCTGACGAGCTGTTGGGAATCTGCGGCGTTGGCCGACAAAACACGAAGACAATGCTGATTTTCATCATCATCCCGCAACTTGTTTTCCTTGTCAGTGGTCTACTGGCCTTTGTGTGTTGTCTGATACAACTCTACAAGATCAATGTTACTATGAGACAGCGTCAGCATGTTCCAAGTGCAACCATGGCCAATTTGGATGCTCAGTCGCGTTACCATGTCTATCAGTCAGATCAGCATTCTGAGTTCGCTACGACGGTTGTGGATAACAGCGAGATTGGAGCTTTGGGATTGCGCAGTAACACTACTCAGGAAACCTCTTGCTGTCAGATCCATCGATGGGATAGTTTGAGCACTCGGCTAGGGTTCTTCAGCATTCTCTATATCGTTCCAGCAGTAACAGTGTTTGCTTGCGATTTCTACGAGTACCTGAATCGTGATCGGTGGTTGTCAGGTGATCCTATCAGTGCTGTATCCCAGATTCTCGAGCCAAAGAATTTCCTACCGTTAGAAGTCGAACACAACCCAGAAATAACCCCAGAAGTGTTCTTGCTCCGAACATTCATGTCACTTGTCACGGGATTCTCTACTTGTTTGTGGATGCTTTCTGTTAAGGGTATTGAACCATGGCGTTACTTGGGGAGACAGCTAGGAAATCGATGCGCTGGAAAGTGTTGTTTCGGCAGAGCTCTGCTGAATACCCAGCCGCAAGTGACTCAACAACAATGGTTAAGACCTGAACAGGAAGGTATATCACCCCAACCCATTCAAGGGCTATCATCCAAAAATACTGCTGGTAACGCCTCAACCGTTCTCCATCCCTACGTTGTGTGCCAACACTACTGTTCGACAAACGATGCCATTGACAGGTGTCAATGCACAGTTAGACCCCTAGCCGAACCCAGAGTGGATGCAATGGATCTACTTTTCGTCCAACCAAGTGGTGGTCTTGCTCTACTATCACCCAATCAGGCTTCAGGTTCCAGTAACAGTGTCGGATCAGGTTCTGTCATAAGTCCACGCCTATCTCCTAATACACCTGGATCTGTCAACGGGGATTTCAACTCTGGTTCTTCGGCAGCTGGAGGATGGTGGGAGTTGAAAAACACTTATCTGCATACTCACAATCAGCAGTAGCAGCAGCAGCAGCAACAGAAGTCGAACGGGTGTGCTCTTTTGTAGAAGAGCATGAGTATCCTGCCACTCCCTCCGCAAAACTCTTTGTTTGCTCTTTGTTCGAATGCTGGACTCACAGATTTATGTAGCTGTGAGTCTCTTTTTTCCTCCAACTCTCTATCACGCTTCTCATTTACACTCCCTTTCATTCTCCATGTCGCAGTCATTCATGTAAACACCTGAAATTTTTAAGAATCATATTGTAAGAAATACCATGCAATCATGAAGTTACTTTTTTGTGCTGAGGGCATGGTGGGCGTAAAATGTAGTGACTTCCATTACGTACGGCCTACAAATGTGCGCCAGTTTCATCTCATTTTGATTATCGACGTACCAGAGTACTCAATTTCATCAGATTTCCGTGGTGGCCGAGTCGGGATGTTTCAATGTGGATGTCGCATCGTTTTCGGACACTTCGAAATCCCAAAGGAACTTAGTAGTACCTTCATTGAAGCCACTGAAGTCTCTTCACAAATCAAATTCCTGTAACCATTGGCGAAATTTGGTCCACAAATAATATTTACAGTTTGGAGTCGTTCTTTCCATCGCTCATGAGCGAGCGGTCGGAGGAGCAGTAGTAATCCCAATATCTTTTCTAAGGATTTGTTAGACAGGGCTTAAAATGAACAACTGAATATTTATCGTTTAATAAATGCAGGTGTCTGGAGAATGCCACGGAAGGCATTATGCAGGTTTAACATTACGCACTATACCAGATGCTTTAATGAGATGAAGACCTTAATTAGGTCAACGAGCATATTGCCTTGTCAGTACATCTGTCGTATTCGTTTATAAGAATTTCAAGTTGTTTTTTTGAAATACTTTAATTGGGTAGTTATGTAATTAATTGCAATTGCGGGACAAAGTGGCGTGAGAATCATTCTGTACCAGAGTTCGAAAGTCACCATTATCGGGATTTCATACATTACAAAATTACCTCCAAAGTTATGCTTTTTAAACTGTACATAATTGACTTAAAATCAATGCATAAATGTGAGCAGGTGTAGTCTTCATCAGTATTTTATTTACATGATGGTATTTGGGCCCAGATACTAAAAAAGCTGCAATAAAAAAGAAAGAACAGAATGCTATGTCATAGAAGGAACATAACACACGTGTAAGCAGATAAGGGAGAGTTTCAAATTGCAAAGGAGGAAGGAATGTGCTGCACGGGCTTCGTGAGAAGTGTGACGACGTGGCAGCTCTTAAGCAGTGACGCGATGCCCTCGGTCGTCAGCATGCTCGTGGGCACACTCTGGAGACACGGCACGCGGTCGCGCAAGGTCAAGCACTCTACCAAAGCCCGCAGGTAGGGCTTCTGCTCAACCGGCGCCAGACGACCTATCAGCAGACCCTAAATGTCCAGCCGGAAGTAAAGGCCGAAGGACACTCGCGGGTGCTCGCGCCGCAACTGAATGAGTCGCGTGCCGACGACCAGCTCCTCCACAAACACAACATCTATCGCCTCGTCTATCGCCTCTCCGCTTCCCACTGCTCCTGTCTCTCCCTCACATTTTGCCTCACTCAACGCCTGTTGTATCCTCCATCATTGGGCCTTTTCTGTGTGGAATCGAGTGGCCTTACTTCGCCACTGACTTTAACTGTTGCTGGCCGCTTGATCTACATCACAGCCTCTTTCCACTTGCAATGACAATCACTATGCTAAACTAAACTTTCCACCAAGACGATGTACCTGCGCTTGGAGTCATATTCAGTAAGATTTGCTGGGTTCCAAATATCTTGCTCAACTCGGCTCCAGGTGCTCTTTGTCCCTTTGCAATTCGATCAGGCCACTTCGTCATCGTCCTCTTGGGCAAAGTGCGAACTCGATTTAAGGGTAACTAATTCAACAGAAGTTATTACTGAGTTCAGATTTATTCTGCTTATCAATAATTATGATTTTCACTAACAGGCTCACTGACTGTCAATGTGTTCTACGATCTTTGCAGGCATGTTAAGAAATAATTAAGCGCAATCGAATGCAATAGGACTTATATCTTCGAATCAGTGAACCTATGTCATCAACCCGCAGATTCATGATGTGTTTTAATACCACCACGAGTGTAGAAAGGTCAAGTTGAATTTATGCATGTAAGAGATTGGGATCCAAAAGCGCTTTCCTAGTTGTGGATAAGTAAATAGAATTAGTAGAAAAATCGTTATGCCTTGTCCTGATGTTTAAATGTTTGTCAAATAAAGGTTAGTTGATTTTACGCTTATTAAGTAGTAGCATAACCAGGTTAGCAATATAGATGTCAAAAAGGCAGTTAATTTGGTACAGGGAATGCAATTAGTTATAGCCTCCAACTTTACCTCTTGGTACTTTACACAAAATACAAAAAACTTACCATAATATTTTTCCAAACTAGGCCAGGTAATGACCGTCTTAACCTCCACGCATTCATACCTGACAAAGTTTACTCTTTATTCCCCAATTTCCATTTCCAGTTGGCATCGTTATTTGATCACTTTTGTTTATTGAACTTAACTTATTAAAAGGTGGCTATGCTCATCTTGTCACAGCACCCCAGAGACCGAAGCAAATACATTAGAAGCATGAGTCTCATTATGGCAGCTCTGCAGATAGAGTGTATATCAAGATTATTGTTGTGATTACTCATAACTCCAAATTAAAACAGAATGACATAATGTACTGCTAGCGGTCTTTAGTTTATTTAAGATGTTTGTCAACTGTCTATTTCCTTCTCTTACATTGCGTAAAGGACAAACCCCAAAATCGATGCTAATTTTGCCGCATTTTCATCACGGTTGATGAATACAAACACCACCTTGATATCCCCAATGTGGAGATGGCTCTCTTCCTCTCACTTGTGGTTCACCTCTGGCCGTGGGGTTTTAATAAGGGTACATATTATCGGAAAAGCAATGTGTGGTTTCATGGGTTCTATACCCAAAGTCACCTATCTAGGCTCTCCCGTTTTCAATTTCCAAGTGATTCCATCACCTGTTTACTTTCTCAGAGCTATTATAACGGCCACTTGGTAATTACTGGTACCCATCTTAGTTGAGTGAAAAGAGCAAGCCGCTTTTCAATTTTATGATGATGTTGTCCATATTCAATGCTTAACAGAGGATGTTCTTAATGGAGCCCTCAAATATGTATACAGTATGGTAAATCGTTACAAAGGCATCAAATTAGTGATAGTGTTTAGGCTCTCATTCAGAACGATCGAATAATTACGCGTCTCACATAGGACGAATGAGAATGATTAATTTGATACACTCCATTAACACGTCTGGGAGGGATGGCAGGGTGGGGGTTCTTCCCTTGCTCCCTCGGACTCAAAAGAGCACCACTAAATTGAGGATGATAAATGAGATACACCCTGACATTGCTCAACTTATCATCAAAGACTAGCCATTTTTAAGCAAAGGTGAAACCATGCCTTCAGTTGGACTAAGAAGCTACATTTCGTGTCGAGTGAAAATCAATTAATTTGCCATTAAAGCCATTCAGTTCGTTGTACCGTCCAAAATTATTCACCGAATATTTGTCTGATGAATGACAATACCTTACCTTTCATGCCAATTCAACGTCGTCGGCTCGCGAGTGAGTCGCATCGATTTCTCAAAACAATCCACATGGGTTCACACAATGGATTTTCATGAGAGGTAAAGCCGTGTCCTCTGATGGTCCAACAAACTATTTTTTCCAGTCGAAATCAAAGGACTTCTCTACACTCTCATTTCCATTGTTATACAGAAAGTTTTCTGCATAAGTGTTCACGGCTCTTATTTGGTTGTTTCAGCGATTTCGTTAAAACGTTCGACCCTTCTTCTTCTTCACCTAAATCGTGGACAAAAGTGACCTGTAGCATGGCAAGGATTCGCGCCAGACACCAAAATCAAAAATCGATGAAAGTCGCTCCTCAAAAATCTAGCGGTACGCACAGACAGACGCCAAACTCGAGTGGCTTTATGACTCAACCCCAACCCGCACACTCTCTTGCCCCACAAAGCAAGGTTTTACCAAGGACGGCTTCACACAAATAGGCGTTATAGGAATAGGAAAAAAGAGACTGTGTAAATGCGTCAGCAGTGCTCAATTCTCAAGCTATCACAAAGCCTGTCCGAACCTGGTGGCCTAACAAAGCCCACCGAGACGCGACCAACTAGATATCAAACAACCTCCAGACTCGCAGCCCTGTCTACAAAGTTAATCAACTCCCCTGTCGGCCATTCCCCCCCCCCTATAAAACCGCCTGAGTGCTTATCTCACTCATCACAAGTAGCTAATGACTAATAGATTGTGTGCTAAATAGTAGCTCTCTTTGTATGGAACAAGGGCCCTTTGAGTTTCTAGATGAAAATCGTGGAGTTATTAAAATCTACCTCAGCAAATGCTCATTAACATTTGCAGGAATAAAGTCAAATCAGTGCACCCTGGCCTTAATGGAATGTGGCCGAGAGGCAGTTTCTTGCTTACCCTGGGGTCATTCGAGACAATCTTCCCTTTTTTCTTGTGTGCCGGAGTATTTGCCCCAGAACATTGCAACTACTGGTGGACATCGAAACATCCTACAAATACGTTGTTAACCGACGCCCTTCGATAGGGTCTCAATCTAGCAGGTCAACTCTACTAAACAAAATCCAATTAATATTAATACTTTTTTATGGATCTGAGCAGTTTTTTTAATCGCAGTTAATCGGAACAAAATCCTTTGCTATACAGAACGAAAAAAATTAGTATTGGCTTGATTAAAAACTCTCCAACATGAAAGTGCCCAGGAGTTATTGGGAGCACCAAATATATTATGAAAGGATGAAACCCAGCAGTTTATGAGTCGGCTAGAGACATTCACTCGAGGATAGGTTAATACTCGCTTTACTCAATTGTAACTCACTGAGGAATCTCAGTCGAGGTAGCTACTATTAGATCCCAGAGTGTTTATTAATTAGAGAGGTGCAACTTGGATATTTAGTTCATCATACACTACTAATATATGAAAACTTTAACCACGCTTCATTAAATATCAGCAATTCTTACTAGCCTTTCTCCTAATGAGAAGCCAGTTTTGTTTTGTGCCAATCAGAGCATGAGGAGTTTGTAAGACACTCATTGGTTTTCATTCACCTCAGCCAATCACAATCATCCTGTGTTCGCACCAGTTACCACTAAACGTCGCTCGGCCACTCTCGCGGTTCTTCGTGCGTTGTGGCGTGGTCGTCAGAAGGAGATGGATCTGGCAGGTGACTGCTCAAACCGACAGTTGTGCGGTTTGGATGATCCCCGATTGGTGGCACTAAGTACGAGCCCCTCGCCTACAATTCCCCCACTCACTGTTTCCCAAATCCCCCCTCCACCTCATCCCCACCCTTTGCCGATAATCGATACTCCAGGTCTCAGACTGAAGACCCTCCAGACGATAGAGCCTGGGATATCTTCGATAAATATTTGCCCAAGGTAGGGAGCTTCTGGTTTCGGCTTGTAATCTTAACTTCTTCTATATAATCATACCGAAAATGGATTCAGGTAGGCTCTCCCATTCGGTTGGACACACGATGATCTTAACATGAACTTAAGGGGTAGTTTTGCAGCTGTAAAAGTAGTAGGACTTGGAGATTAGTGGAACGAGTCATGGAACCAATGCTTAATGCTACTGTTTGTTCAACTCTGTCTATTGCAGCCGGATGGGCGAGTTCATCTGAAATGGTCGCGGCCTTGGCGTCACAACTGCTTCGAGATCACGCGCTTCATCATCCTCTACCGCAGAGAGAAGCGGCTGCCCAGTGGCGAGACGACCTTCCACGGATTCCAGCACATCACCGATCCTGGCAACCTCGACGTAAGCCTCGTTGGCTCATTCCTCTGCCATTCTTTCGCGGTTGCTCGCATTTTCCAATCTATTTAGCTTAAATAGATTGTGAGTGATTGATTGTGATTGTGATTTATTGATTGTGATTCTGATTGGAAAATTGGATGAGACCACCTCTCGAGGCGCAGCTTCTCCTTACGTCGGCGGGAAATGCAGATGGAAACGAGGAAGACCATGATGATGAGCATTGCGCCGGCCAGCACTACCAAAATGAGGGACATAAGGGCGTTCGACGAGTCGATGTTCATATCCAGCAGACCCAGCCTATTGTCGCGCCCTCCGCCACTGCTTCTTCTGGTGAAATAAATTCATTTGTAATGACAACCTCTCTAGTTACTTTTAGGTTCCTTTTTCTAAATATATTAATATAACATTTAAAATGTAGCGTCCCGAAACCGAGGAAGAAGAGAAGACGTTGGTATAATAGTGTTTGTGAGCGATGTGTATTTGTCGATGTGTCAGGATATGAATGCCTTGATTTATCGGTAAACAGCATGGTCAATTAATCAAGGTCAGTTCACTCAACTTATGGGGATTCAAAAAGTTTGGCTGTCTAGGAGTGCGATGTATTTATTGGGTCACTAAAACTTATGCTTATAATGGAAACACAAGATGTAATCAGTTTATTCGCTTATGCTCATTTTGGCATAGGATGTGTGATTCCTGAACATGATTATGGGCTGTCTAAATAAAGTGTTAATGATTTGCTAAATGAAGGCGAGGTCAACTGGAGACTTGCGGTGACGAAGGTTAGTCTATGCGGTCATGAGTATTATGGGGTATATGCGTGAGATCTAGCAGATATTGTGGAGAAAACAGAGTGAGAAGCGTTCGGCTATGGTTGGGGACTCTGCTGGCTTAGAAGATGTGGTCAGGTGACAATCATTATGTTGGAAGCTTCTGCAGATTAAGTGCTGGACAATAGGAGTGGCTATTGAAGGAGTACTTGGGTATGACAATCCAGGAGCGTGATCTATGATATTCTTGCTGTGATTGCAGGTCCTATCAAACACGAATCAGAAACCACTTTGAGGGAGAAGAGAATTCTCTTAGAAGCGCGTTTTTGGTAGGAAAACTGAGTACATGCCTCTGACTCGGGTTTGGAAGAGGTGAGATCTCTCTAATTTAGCTGATAATGAGGATCAAGACTTAACCGGGCCACCACCATCAATATTTATTTTCTTTTTTTCCTGAGTAATATACTTATTTCGGATAGTCGGTGATAAGAGATTAAAGATTGTAGATGAATCTGCGACTTAAAATATAGTCCCATTTCACCCACAAGTATTCTACTTATTAATTAGGAAAAAACTCTATTTTAAAATTCATATCGTAAGAGTGAAATTGTATTCCTAAATATATATTTCTGCAGCGGTCGCTACTAATAAACTGTAGATCACATTTTGTGATATTAAAATCATTCTTAACAAATACCTTTTGCCATTAGAAAATAAGTTAATCTATTTCGCATGCCAAAGTAACCGAATCCTTTTCTCATTTTGTGTATACAAATCCAACTGGCTTGTTTATATGATATTTGATATTTAGTCCAGGCAGTTGGGTTCTTCAATCATTATTATATTGCCTGACTAATTACTCGGACAAAAAATCAAGCTGTAGAATTCAAACCTTAATCACAAAAACGTTTATGGATACAGAGGTTGGACAAAATAGTGAAAACACTTAAAACGTTGGCATTACAAACTTCATACATGCTATTGTTTGCGCCTTTTTATTTTACTTGTATTTCATGCACTCATTTAAATTAATTTCTTACTGATATTTAAAAAGTTGGTTATAGCCTCACTAACATACGAGACCTCTCGAACCTTCAAAGTTGACGAACTGTTGGAGCTTATATGGGAGGCACTAATGTAGCACAAACTGCCCGAGTGGATGGCGATTCAGGGGGTTCTATCTCAAAATTAATGACTGTCGCTTTTGAAAGAGACATTTCTGGCCGAAAGTTGAAGTTATCTGAGAGAGACCGTCGGACTCTAAACCGAATTGTTGGAGAGGGTTTCAAGACCGCAGCTCCTAAAATCGCTGCAGAACTCCTAGGTCAATACACTCAGAACCCGGTTTCTACGTAACAAAACTGTTCGTAGGGAGCTGCACACGGGAGCTGGATTCTACGGAAGAGCTGCAATCAGAAGAAAACTCTACTCTCAAAGATAAGTTGCTCAAGGCGTCTAGAGT
Organism: Anomotaenia brevis; assembly: GCA_030710315.1. NCBI lineage: Eukaryota > Metazoa > Platyhelminthes > Cestoda > Cyclophyllidea > Dilepididae > Anomotaenia > Anomotaenia brevis. The sequence continues at coordinate 12,610 of JAUOZQ010000666.1, read as the reverse complement.
GGTGGAGTAGAAACCTCCAGAAATGGCCTCATCTGAACACCACAATCTCCACGCAACCTCAAACTCATTATTGTGCCCATTTTATGGTCGATTTTAGAAATTCAAAAGAGAAAGCCTTGGATTTTTTATTAAAATCAGGTCGGAAATGCACTGAAATTACTCTGTTGTGGAAAATGGTTAAGCCATTTAAATGTTGTTTGAAAAAATCGAGATTTTACCTTCTTGAAAATGGTTGCTCAACATCATTTTCAGTTTCTCAGGCAGACATATTTTCTTGTGAACATTTTTTTGTAAATATTGGTCAAGAATATGATAATTATGAATTCCCATTGCATTTGTTAAAGTGTTTATTTGGTACCTTTGCGTTTTTTTGATTCAACAATCTTTAGAAACGTATCTATTTAACTATATCATTGAGTGATCAATTTATGCTACTGACTGTAAATTCAGTAAATTGTGAAGCAGCTTCAATATTACTAAATATTTATTGGTTGAACAACTTTTTCCGACTAAGAGTAGCATATTTTTGTCTTTAGTAAGACTAAATGTATATACATATATCTTGAATGACCTTGAAGAATCTTTTTTGAAATGCTAGTTTTCCGATATAAATATATGCATGAAGAAAATCAGCAATGGAATCGACTGGTGTGGTGAGATGGAATACATTTGGAGTTGATAACAGTAACAAAAGATATTTGTATTTTCATTTCCGCTATTTGACTTAAGAAAAAGCAATTTAAAAATCAAGGACTTATTTGGGCTTTGAAATGTATTGCAGCATGTAGTAGTAATAGGAATCCTTTTAAAATAGTCTGTTATGCCATACACACATCGAAGCAGACTGATCTCAAGTAATTTTTTGAGAACAAATGAGTTTACCATGCTCAGAGAAGTCTTTGCAAGCTTAAATGTGATTGAAAATCATTTTCATAAGTTTTGTTATTATCGAAAATCGAAAAGCCTTGAACTAACAATTTTCCTGATTGTTGTCTCCACAGCTAAAGAGCAGCAGCAGCAGCAGTAAAATGTTAATTAATTCACGAGTCTTAATAAGTATTTATAGTACCGGTAGACTTTAACTTCAAGAATATTCCCTGTGATCAAATGAAACGTGTATAATCTTTGTTATTTTATGTAGCAGTGAATGTGTTACGCTTAATTCTTGAGGATTAATAAAGCGAAAAATGTTTCATTTAGAAGGGAATTTTCTCTATGGATTACTGCTAGCCATGAAATACCAGGCATATGCAAAACTCCTCATCTGAACTCTTGGGCTGAACGTGACCTCCCAATTGGAGTCGTGCATTGAACAGGTGTGCATGAGACAATGGAAAACACTAAAGATTCAAAATCCAGTTCCCATGGAGAAAATGTGTAATACATCTAAAAATCAAAAAGTTTTGTCGACTATGAGCTTGGAAAATAAATTCTTCACTGCGAATGATATAACTAGCAAGAGGTTTTCTATTGAATAAATGGCATTTGTTATACTTCTTTTGCAAAGTAGACAATTCGCAGTTAGTGCAATATGTTATACTTGTCTATCATCAAATGTTGTATTTAAAAATATATATGTATTAAATTAAGTCGTTATAACTTTGGGGCAGAACAATAACTCCCAAAACGGAATTCAGATGTAGTGTTAAGCGGTGCAATGATATTGTCAGGTCAGCGTGAGGCATTTCACTAGATTGCCACGACTGCATAGCTCACGTGGCGCTGAGCCCGTGATGAGAATTTTTGGTTTCATCAGGCCAACGCTAACTAAAAATCTAAGTTGACTGCACATTTTTGGAACGTTCCGCTTTCGCTATGTGAGAAGAATTTTAAATAGTTAAGTTCCCATACTTCAGAATCGAAGTCAATTTACAAAATTTCAGTTCAAAATTTATTTTTCTTTTTTACTAGTTTTGGTAGCAAGACTGACACCTTAGTGAAGAAAATTCTACCCACGCCCCTTGTTTTGATTGCGAGATTATTTGGAAAAAAATGTTAAAAGTGATTAAACATACTCTCGCTTTAAAGTCAACGTGAATATTTTTAAAACGATAAATTTCAATAAGCTGAATTGCACGTGGTATGCATGAACGGTCATATCTTCCTCTGCAAAACCACATTCTAGTAGATTAATGCATTTGAGGAATTCTAGCCTAGAAAAAATCAATAACATTAACATAGCATACTAACCCAAGTCAGATAGTGTATCTTTAGATAGCAAAATAACTACTAGGGAATAAATCCATTTCCTAGTAAATGTACAACTTGCTGCCAGTAACACAATGTGCATCATTTACCAGGACTGACTGACTGATTATTAATGTATCCTCACATTCTACGTAACCAGATGCCAATAGAATTTAGGTCTAAAAACTTTATTAAAACTTCTATCACATATTTAAATAAGCTTAATTGACAATAGAAGTTATTAAAGAAATCAGTGGAAGGAAGAACTAGAAAGTGGTTTGCCAATTGGGAGCAACGATTTAAATTGAGAGTCATAATGTAGTTTAGTCTGGTAAAACTGGCTTTGGCATTCAGGATCTGCTTTTCTAAGAGGCTAATCGGCTAGCAGTTTTGTTCAACTACTTAATACAAAGAACTTGATTTGGGGTATCGAAATTTCGCAAGTGAAATTGGCATCTTATAAATTCAGGGGCAAGGAGACCGCAATCCAGGGCCATTAACTAAGTCGAAGGGCTTCAACTATGTCACTCCAGTTCCCATTTCCATTTGTGCATTACTTCCACCAATTCCATATTTCAAAATAATGCTTCTTCTCCTATAATATTGATTTTATCATGAGGAAACTTTGTATTTCTGAGATATTGAGTATTAATGTGTGTGCAACCTTCCACTGGCAAAGTAGCCTGGCAAGAAAGCAGGTTCACATTGAAGTTCACCATTCGTTTGGGAAACCGGCATTCCTAAAATGCTCTGCATAGTTGTAGTGAGATGAAGTAAAAGAGAAAATGATTGAATTTTAATAGGCATTTTTCTATGAAGGATACATTTTTTGGATGGTGGCTGTTAGATTTTCAGATGCAGCTAACGTACTCGACTGGACATTCCTTTGAACTGAGTGAGAAAATAGCGTGATCTTGGTGGACGAGCGCTAATTTTTCTCTGCCCGTGAACTTACGACATTGTGGCTCAACACATTCTTGTGCCTCCTCTGAAGGCAATTCAAAGCACCAAATATGAACACGGGCTAGAGCAACCCCTTCTTCTCTCCCATTCTCCTTATTGATCCAGATGAGACAATAAATAGCCCTCAGGAAAAGCACACGCGACATCGTTGATGGTAAACGTTCGATCAAGAGAAGAGCACGTGCTCATGCACTCGTTAAAAGTTATGTGTATGAAGTGGTGGCTTCAAGTGGATACGTAGGTACATATGTATGAAATGGGATGACATTCTAGACGAGAGTTCTGCTTGATAACCAGTTGATTGGGTAACGGAGGACATTATCAGCCACTGCCTCTGTGGCCCACAACGTGATGCCCGAGCAACATGCACATGCTCCTCTCTCTCAGCACCCCGCAACTCTACCAAGGCAGTCAGAGAGTAGTGATCCCAGCTCCCTCTCGTTTCTCGTCGGCAGATATAGACACCCTTACATCCTTGAACCCAGAGGCATCTCGGTAATCCGCGTCAGAATCTGGACCTACCATTGCACCCATTCCGGTCGCAGCATGGTACTTTTGCTCTTCAGCCACGTATTCTAAACAATTAGGGAATTTGACTTTACAGACTATTGCCAGTACTACGATTCGCGTACTCTCCTCGGAGGCGTAACCTGTCCACCCACCTCCGGGCTGCTCCTTCTCACACTTGAAGCACAAGCACAAGCCCATTGTTGAAGGTTACCTTCAATCTGTTACTCGGAGTCCTTCTTAGGTAGTTAGAAGGCAAGTTACCCTAGTTTGCATGAAAACATGTTTTTTGCTTAACCTAGTTCCCCCAAGTATCTCAGTTGTTTATCTTCCTCCTGTTGTTGAATATGGCGTTGTTTTTTTAAGCCATCGGAAAAGGCAATAAAATCTCGTCACTAGTTCATTTCTTCGTTCATTTGTAGGGCTTTAGTTGAAAAGTGTTGACTAATAATCCTGTTTGACAGTTGAATCAAGGTTAATTTGTCGGTTTTCCTTATTTCACCTACATTGCATTTAGAGCTCTTTCCTGTGATCGAATGCTGCAGCCTGCTTCCTCGTCAACCTTAAAGGAAAGAAGCGGAGAGGTGTGCATTTTGGGAAAATTAGCTCTCTGCCCTTAACACTTTCATGGCACTCACGTCCGAAGTGGATGGTGGGTGTAATGACAGCCTGCGTTTTATAGAAGTAGGTCCGCAGCTAAAGTCCGGCTTGGTATTGAAATCGTCGATCAGGTGTATTTGTTGGTAGTTGGAATTGAGTATACCTATTTTATGAAGATTTCCCTTTACCTGAAAAGATGTCAAAAATACGCGAACTCGCAAGGGAATCAATTGGAAACCTGGACGATTCATCAGACACCTAGGACATTGCACCTGTTCAAAAGAGCCTCATTTCAGGTTCTCAGACCTGCATTTCTGCTTGTTTACTTGCTTTAAATTCAAGTAAGTGAAAACAATTTGGGTATTACGAAGTCATACAGAGGTTATGGATTATTCCATTTTTTGAAATCGGCTTCATCAGTTTCTGTAAAATTGATCTGATACACATATAAATGTAATAACTGTTTCTGTTTTATTCCTCACCGAGGGCAAGGTAAATGAGAATATGTATTCAACCACATCGAAATACTCTCCCGCTAGCATTTTCAATCTTTGACAATAGTAGAAATAGTCTAAATGAATCCCAAAGACGTCCAATGTACAAGGTGTAGTAACTGCTTAAATGGTGCTCCTTTCCAAATTCTAATAAAGATACGAATGTAGTAATGCAATGTAATCAATGAGAAAGGCTTTATTTGTCCTGAAAGGAACTCATGATCAGGACAGATGGGATAATCACTCGAGAAGAATGCCAAAGGATGTGATGAGGTGACTGTGGACGGTGGATGATGCAAAATATCGTGATAACTATGATGCTAATTAGGGATTTAGAGTTTTTAAATCTGGTAAATGCTGTGTTGACACTTGGGAATACAGCCATTCAGATCGTCTTTGAATGTGTTCATAAACTCGCCAGCGTTTCTTAATGGGAAATTGGCTGGCAATACGACTAGATCGCTGGTGCACTCATCCACATGAACGAGGTTAAATTTCCCATTATTAAAAGCGAATGTTGCTTGCAGTAGCAATCCGACGATATCCACATTCGCAGAGTGGAAGAGGTGACCTATTATTATTGCCTGAAATATATAAACAGTTAGTAGGATAACTTACAACATAAAAATTGACTTGGATCTGATAATCTGTACTTTGACAACAAGAGACTGCGGAAGTCTATCCCCATCAATTTTGAGACTCTAAGGTCACCTAGATCCCTTCTATCCCGTTGTTTTGAAAAATCACTCCCAATTGATATGTTGCTCGAATGGAGGGGCTTATACCAATGATAAATGACTATTACTACGTACACCACAAATAGCCATTTCCCCGCACTTGCAGTGTTATGAAAATGCTTGTCATCCGACAAATAGAAAGGAGTCGGTTCAACTCTAACATGGATTAAGTGTTCACCGTCTGTGCGCATTGTCTTCATTATGAGGATGTACTGGGCCGACTAAGTGACAATCCCACGAGCTATGCAGGCGTAAGTAACCAGCTGCTTGAGTGTGTCTTGTGCCCAAACAAAGCTGCACACAGGCTGTGCGCACGTTGCGGCAGGGCCTTGTCTACCCAAATGACTCATCTCTTTCGTCGTCCAGTAGGCCTACTAATTAGAGTCCTTTGTCAACTTGGCTCGTAAATATGGGACACGTTTTAACTCTAGCGGTTTCTGAACGGTGGTTACGCACGGGCATAATAAACAGAGACAAGATTGTTCGAATTTTGCTAACAAAGACTGGGTTAATGCTCGACTGAGATAAAATTAGAGGCACATAACGGTTTTTCTTCAGGGAAAGAGATCAAACCCTAACTTGCAGGTCGCTCCCAATACCGTGTTTGTACTAATTTTTCTAAATCGCTCTAAGACCATGAGTTTTGAAACAAATCTTAGTGGTTCAGGTATCGGTACCCTTTATCTTATAAGTGGTAGTTAACGAAAAGAATTTACGAGTAGCTGACCTCTACATGGACACGGAAAATAATGCCAGTGCAGAAATGGTGATACATTATCCACAAGACTGGAGGCGAGAAGGTAGGAATGGAAAGTATTGTTTCTTGAGATTGGAAATCACTAATGTATCCATCGTTGACCAGTGCTACTATATCCCTCGCATATGTTACTTAAACTATTAAAGTTAATGCATGCATGCAGGCATGCATGATAGCGCACAATGATTTTACATCTTCAGCATTACGCGAAAGGCTTCAATATTCATGCGTTTTACTTATTGCAATACAAATCCGGTTATATTACTAAATAGGCAGTTCCATTTTTACTTTAGAACATGATTATTTAGAGGCAGAGCTTCCATTTCACTGAAGGTAAATGGATGGAGCATTATCTGTCATTTCGATAGTAGTTAATGCTTATCAAAGGCCGATATGCAGATATAAATGGCTAGCAGATGAGGCATGAGAACTAGGTGAGAAGTCGAACAAACCTCTGTCAGAGCTCGGTCATTGGCTGCCCTCAAGTTTGCTGATTTATATGCTAAATAGCGGTGCTGCTTGCTCGAGTGATGACGTTAGTGACTGCACCAATCACGTCGAATGCCACTCCATGGTTAGTCACACACTGCATCACACTAATGCCATCTCTTACGCACTTGGAATATATGTGGCAATGACGAGGTATTGGTAAAATCCTTTCGGTATTTAACTGACCATTAATCTGGTGGACAGGCTCCAATTTGTGGAAATCAGCCGATTTTCAGGCACAAGAAAAAAACGGGATCAGTAATTTGCCCCATAGCAATTTGAAAGCAAATGGCGAGATGAGGGAAGAGAGCCGTAAGCAGTCATGCACAGCAAGGCAACCGCGTATCAACCACCGGCAGCCGGGATCTGATATGGACACGCTGAGACGACTACAGAGGTGATTCAGCAACACGAGTACATCTACAACATCCTCATGCGCCCAAACAGGTGGCCAGTAGCTCTATCAAAGCCGTGTAGCGTTATTAGAGCAGTTGTTCAAACGCTTAATAGCCCAGCTTAGCGGGCCTAGACCCAGGTCTATGTCTAGGCATAGATCACCTCATAAACGGGCTAGATCCAAGTCAAGGGATGGTTGGTGTTACTACCACTGACGTTTTGGTCCCGCAGCTGGCAAATGCGATTGGCCCTGCCGATTCCCGAACAACGGCAAGGACAGGGAGTAATGGCAACGACAAACCTTAAAATACAATGACATCCTTCTAACATTTACCCACTTCTCTATTGCCATGCCGCGTAACATTAAACGATAATCGAGCATCGTTTATCTATATTTAAATCGAATAAATACACTACGTTCTTTCAAATTTTATCAGTGAAATAATGGAAACATCAAAGATAATATCTTTTCATTGCGTTTGCAAAAATACATTTTTGAAACATATGAAACAAAATTTAAACTCAAGTAAACCTTGTGCCTCTTTTCTATAACAGGTGATTTTCTCAAAATTATCACTTTCTATGTATTATATCATTTTCACACGCTCCTAAAAATGGAAATTGTGCATAAATAAATTGGTATATTATGTGAAATATAAAATATGTTTTAGAAAGCTTGGAAAAGCATTACGATAATTATTCGAGAAACATTAAATTGCATTTTCTTCCTTCTTGTCAAATTTTAAACCATAGTGTCCAACTTTCGTTAGGAAAATCAATACAAACGATGCAATTTCAAATCCTTGCTTAATTCTCAAAGCTAAATATTCAAATACCATTTACCAGCTATTCTATATGTTGCCAAAGTATTCAATAATTAATGTAAAAGAAAAAAAATGCTTCACAATTTACATGAGATTTGATCTAAATTACAGCAAATATGTTTTTTTAAAAACGATCATTATTTTTATAATTAGATTCTATAAATGCCACCCATTTACATCACTTTCAATGATTTTCACAAAAACAAAGAAAGTTGTAAAAAATTAATTGAATATTCTAAGTTTGTTTTAATTTTTATTAAGTTTTCTTAGATAGATTAGTGCACGCTGTTCATTTTTCAACAAGTCTCTGTTCAAATGGTTTTTCTCATTGATTTGCTTCAAAATACGAGGTCCATGCAGTGTGTTTAATAAAGCGACGGGATGTTTGAGGTAGACAATTGCCATTTGAAATATCTTGGCTTTTATAAATTTTGTCACTTGCTATTGAAATCAACTAGCTGATAAAGGATAACGCTTCTATATTTAAGGGAATTTAAAGGAAAACCTTTCGTTCTAAACGGATAAGAAACTACCATTCCATGAACGACTAGTGGCGCAATTGCTACTTGGTCATTTAAGTTATTTGTTAGCTTTTGCTCCTATTATTAGGTGATTTGGAAATTTGCATTATTTAAAAATTTGCAATGAGAAATAATCAATCACAGCTCTATTAGAAAAACACTGAAAATCAAATATTTTATTCATTGTTATGTAGAATTATATCGCACTTGTGTCAACTCTGGTAACAAAATTCTCAGTGGGGTTCACCAAAAATAGTATGAAAGTGCCTGAATGCTTAAGGTTATAATGTAAAGTACGGAGGTGATATGTTACCTAAAATAGTTCGATCAGAATGCGTAACGTTTGATAACGGCTTTAAGAGACGGGACGCGTCGTAACTCCAAAGTTTTTTCAACAACGTTCGAGGCGTCATAGTAACGACTGAAACAATTGTGCATAATGTACAGATAATAACAAAAGGTAAATAAATTATAGGTCTAGGTAATCAGAAAACTATTAATATAAGCTTCTGGAAATACAAGAAATTATCACTCCCATTGTGAGAAGCGTTGCCTGATTGATTAGGCGAGTAATCGAGAATTTTTTACCTTAAAATTTATTGCAAATGGTATGTTTCGAAAAATATAGATGTTAAAATAAATTGTTTAATTAGATATGTCATAAATTGAAAAAAATTATCATAAAATAAAAAAATTATTTTCAATTTTAAGAAATTTTTTGGTATTTTTTGGAGAAAATCTAATTCCGAGTTTGAGTACGTTGTTAGAGTTTCTTCTAAATTACATTTAACCTTAGCAGATTATCATTTGCGTGTTCATGAAAGAGAAAAAAGTGCTCTTTTTTCCACCATTAACAATTGATCGGAAAATTCTCTTTAAATGCCTTATAATTCGGATTTATGCTCAATATGGTCAGCACGAAATACTATGTGCAAATAACATCGATTGAAAATTCCCTTTATGAGATGTTTTTCTACCGAAGTTTATTGGCCATTTATCAAACTGAATCGATAAGATAACCTGCAAAACCGAACAATTGTTCCAGATATAACTCCGTTTACAAAATAAGGTAGTGTATTTCTAACCATCTATGGTTCACAGCAATGAAAAAAGTTCAATCACAAACGATTAAACTGATTAAATTTCCTTTAACATGAGTTTATAAAAGAACGTGCCTAAATAAATCAAGGAATTTAAACTGGAAAAAAAAATATTGTACATTTATAAAGACAATAGCAAAGCTTTCTTAAATAGTATATAGATAAACCAAAAACAAAATGCTGGATCAACAGATTGCGAATTAAACACTTAAAAATCCATTATTCAGCGGGAATTGTCTTTATTCTTTGCCCATTAAGCATCAATACTAAGTGGTGCAATTCGACATGGTGCATCTCTACCCACAGGACAAATCTCCTCGGTCAGGACTTGATCGACAAATTCAATATATGGTCGCACTTCGGACCGCAGACGGACCCTCGAATGGCTCAGTCAGCCACCTCGTAGGTACGCGTTATGACCGTGTTTAAAGGCACGGTTGACAAACTTCAAGCACCTTCCTCCATCGTGGAGACTAGGAAAAAGGCTGACGCAGTCGCTCAACCGAAAGAGGTGGTATGCAGAAAATCGATCGATTATGCACTGCGGCCCTAGCGCAAGACGTGTGACAATGCAAAATAGCATTGAAAAACCGGTAAAGCCACATCTTTTCCACGATCAATTAAATCACCAAGCACCCGACGTGCCACCGCCGTCTCACCCTTCAAGCAGTGTTTCTGACGCTGCAGACGGCGCCTGCGCCACCACCAAACCCACCATCAATTCTTCTTGTGGCCATGATTCAACTAAGCCTAATTAGCATTGAAAGCTGAATTGACCAAGCAGGATAAGCATGTATCAAGAAGGTTATCGTGAAATATAACTGGGCGTCCACCGGCTCGATCTTCTTTGATTTCGCGGAGAAGAAATAATTTCAATTCCAATAAAGATTTTTACTAATCACAGTTTTTTGTTACTGTAATTTGGAACGCAACAACGGAATTGGCAATCGCAGCGCTATTAATAGTTGTAGTAGTGCACAATAATTCAAAATCCAGACACTAGACTATACGGAAATATGATTCATCCAGCTTGGAAACGTTTGCGGCTTGCATTAGAGTTTATAAACTAGGAAAAAGATGCTCACCCATGATTAATCTGAAATAATCTCCATTTGACATTTGTTTTTCCTTTGATTTTCGACAACATGTTTCAACTATTGCATTAAAAAATTATGAGCAAATGTTAATTAAAATGTTGAGCTTCGTAGACAGCCGTGGAGGAAAATTCATGGGCGTTTGAACTTGATTTGGTCATACGTAGTGCTTTTCCACGGGTTTTCTTAATCACCGATGTCCGGCATCCATTTAAAGGCGCTGATTTTCTGCATGAATACAGCCCGTGCCACCACCCGTAAATGCCGTCTTGTGGACATCACCACCTGTTTGTCCGCTATTTGCAAAACAAGGAATTGCTCTGTCTATCGATTTTCTGCAATCCCAGCCTCTGTTCCTGAACCCTGCCTCTGGGTGCCCAACCTCGCAGAATAAGAGGATTTTGAGAGCTTAATAAAAATCAAACACTGATGTAGCTAGTGACAAAGGGAAAAATTAATGCAGATGCTGCTTATTTGTTTGAATATCTAAGAATTTATCGCTTATAATTCAATCGATTACATAGAATAATAGCATAAAATGTAAGTCTTTTATTTTTTTGGCCTAAAATTTTCATCTATAAAATTTAGTTTTATTTAGTGCATATATTGACATTTCCAGGTGCAAGAAGAATCAAACTTTAGAGATAATTATGTGAAAAAAAACAAGTTGTAATTTTTATTTCTCTTTTTTTGTCTGCAAGATGTGCACACTTTTTCGTTACACCATTTTACCATGAGATAAAACCAATTTTTGGTATACGTGCTTCCAAGCTCTTCGAGCAATTTTTAAATATCAACATGACAAAACTCATTTTTTCTAGAATTAACGTCCTCATATTAATATCCCTAAGGTGATTAATGATGTTAAAATCCTTTTGCTTCTGAGCTAAATAGATACACAAGTAAACGACAAGTTTATAGTCTTTTTGCCAATGTAGAGAATTATAATATAACATAAATTTTTAATTCCGCTTCGTTCTCTACCAATTTAAAAAACGCATAAATTTGAAGGCGAACAAATTAAAAGACCAGTTCATTTTAAATTTTGCTTGTACCAAAAAATTAAAGTAAGACATTTACTTTAACTTCTTTTATTAATTTGCACTTCTCTGTCGGCAATTTCAACTGGATTTTGTGAATGTCATGCACATGTTCAATATAATTTCTTCATAGTCCCTCATAGACAAATAGTAGTGCATACCTTTCAGAAAGGATCATTGAAGCAGCGGGAAATAGCTGGAGTATGTGACATTCTCTTCTGCGGAGCAATTCAGTAAAAATTATACAATTAAATTTGCCAAATTATAAATAAAACTTATTGAACTGAAGCTGTGGCTCAAGCAACACTTCTTTGAACTATAAATATACTGGCTGCTGTCCATTGAGAGACAAACGGAAAATAGTGAAGCATAATACTTTAACCACAGCTTCAGTTCTTTGTAGGTTCTTCTTGTTCTCTTAAATTTGTTCTCTTATGAAAAAATCTAGGTCCATAAATTGGGGTCTATAAAGACGATGATCTACCTACATGGAAAAAAACTAAGCAGATTTTTTTACATGGGTAGAGAACTAAAAAAGAACCAACCATCCATTTAGCTCAGTGGCTCTAGTATTGAAATTTAGCTACAGAGGCCAATTTTTGGTTGTTCTTCGTTTCTGCTTTCTAAGCTTTATCCAGATATTTGTAGATATAATCCTGCAGTCCAATGCCGCCCACATTCATAACTTCATTTTGAAAATTCGGTGGTTGGAAATTCACTATTTAGTTATGTTCTTGGCCATATGTGGTGCGTTCCAAAATTGATGAATTTATAAATTATTCGGTTTTTTGGGTTCATTGTAAAATTGCTGCAGTTAATTTAATCATGCAGTATATTTGGTATAAATATTGGTTAAATTTCAACGTTTAATTTGGTTTAAAGGGCACTTTGCACGAACTAA
>JAUOZQ010000665.1:0-27576 GCA_030710315.1 Anomotaenia brevis | reverse complement strand
TTTTTCATGTTAAAGGCGACTACTCACGTGACCCTGAATTTACGTCAACCGGTGGGGGTGTAGGGGTTTGGCCTTGCCAATAAAAGCCAGTAATCATGTGAAAGTGGACGACTTTCTAGCTGTCTATACTTCCTCACTTTGTGTATAACGAAGGAAGAATATGCTCTAAGACAATGAAACAAAAGGGACATTTAAGGCACATTAAGCTTTTTCTATGAGGTATAGAGCTTCGGTATCATCGAAAGTGAAAATTGTTCTTTTAACTATAACTGGTTGGCATCCTTAAGTAACGCTAATTAAATATCATAGAACATAATTGAAACAATTGCGGAGCCCTAAATGCCAATAAATGATATCATATTACTGAAATTTTATGAGTAGAATTCATAGAACATTGAGGCATTTATCAAAGTTCTCACCTTTGATCACTATTTGATAATGTGAAACAAAAAAATAATATAAACAAAGCGGGACTAATTTTCTTTTCAAAATATAAGTAAAGTAAATGAGAAATGAAAATAAATTGACTACTTTAAAACTTAAAATCGTAGGATAAGTTCAAAGTCTTTTTTGGAACATGCATTAATTTAAATCAGCAAAATTGAGCCTCAAACTCTAATTTTTCTCAAAAGCCTAAGTTTTAGATCGATTACGTTTCTAAACAATTTTTCATATACTCTAATTTTAGCTTTGGGTCAGCTATAAATGCGCCGATAAGTACCAATTACTAAGTAAAGCTAAGTGAAACGACTTTAGTAATAATGCAAAAAATATATAGTGTGATATTTTTAAAGAATCATCATATGAAATACAATTTGTGGGAAAAATAATTTTCAGAATAAATATATATTCATTTTAAATTATAAAACACAGTTTCCGACTAATTTAAAAAATGGCAAGGATATTTAAAATGATTTTGGCAGCTGGGCCTTTTCTTACTTCATTCTGCAGAAAGATATCATTAAAACTTTGAAAGCTGCGTAATAAATACCAACATTTCTCTCTGATTCTTGAATTGCATTTTATTGTATATTTGAAATGGCAATCGTAAAAAATTACAATCGATTGTAAAAAAATTACAAAAGGCGTAAATTGAGGCGAACCCCACTCGAAGAGTCAGATGGCAAGTTTGGTTTCTGCACTAAGGAAAGAAGAGTTTACATTTTTAGTTGATAAATTGTGATAAATTGCGAGAATATTTGTGAACCAAAAAAGTCTAAGTTTTTGGAAGTTTGAAATTCAAATTAGACATAATCAATGATCTTGAAGTTATTTATGAAGGATCATGAAACATTTAAATATTTTTTATTATGCGAATTATTTAGGGGTCATCTTAAAATGCCCTTATTTCCTTTTTTTCTATTAAAATGGAACAACATTTAAATTGCTAATTAGTGATTTGCTCATGAAATACAACCTTGCCTCTTGACTGAACAAACAAAAGCTGGCAGCCGTTGGGTAATTTGTCGATTAAATTTTGATTATTTTCCATTAAATAACTGGTTTAAACAACAATAAGAGTAAAAGAATACATGGAGGGAATTCACGGGGTAATTCAATCACTTAGTGCCTTTAATTCAGTCATTCATGTTAGAAAATGATAATACACAGTAAGTAGAAATGCTGAAGACAGAAATAAACCAGGTTACATTTCGCGATAGGTGATTTTAAGAACATTGTTCAACTCTGCAAAAATAGCATTTTAACCTTGAAACAAAATATTAGTCCCAGCAGTACATGAGTGATTTTCTTCGCGATTATTTATAATGCTCACGATTCATTATGTTGGACTTTCTACCTATTCGTTTCTTTACTTTCTAATTTAATGCAATTTGTTGATCAATTTCGGAAAAAAGGTGATATTAAGATAGATAATAAAATTGTCCATTTCATGGGCTAATTTCCATGATAATAGCAAAATATAGTTAAATTGTAAGAGAGACTACGAACTGAGAACTAAATGCAAACCCATTTCATGAGTTCATTCCCAAGATAGTGGAAAATATGTGAAATCATATAAGAGACTCTGTACTGAGAACTAAATACACGCATTTAATTATAATTAATCGGTTACAAATTTATTTAAATAGAGTTTAACCTTCAGCATTAGTAAAATGACATTTATTTTTCTTCTAAAATAAAGCGAGGGAAGTCATTTTAAAATGTAAAGACTCAGAAAAGTCAATTTTTTACTATTCATGTAATATATATACAAGGTGCTTACTTTTAAAAACTAAAATCTTCTAGGTCTATTGTGGATGGCTTTTACTTGTTTTGAAGTTTCCCATTTCACAATTTGTAAAAACTCTTTTAAATTTGAAAGAACGATTATTTTATGTTGTTTTGAGTTAAAAAATTAAAAATAAAAAGATGTTTTTTTCATTTTTTAATATACTGATATATGTGTATGGTCACGCATATAAAGCCTTCAAATATTTTTAATTGTAAATATATCCAAAATCACCAATATAGTCTAATGGGTCTATCGTAACCATCTAAGCCCGATGTGATATATAATTAGCATTTAAGATTTACATAAAATTAATGTTTTGTGTAACTTAAACCGTTACAACTACCTTGCAATATTGGAGGCACATGGTGTTCCAATGTGGTCGAAAAATTTTTTATATTTTTGGATTGTAGTTTATATATTTAACAATTATTAACCATTACGAATCAAAGCATTTGAACCAATCCGTGTAACGTGAACTGTGACACCGATCTTGAAATTCATGGAAATTGGATAAAAGTACCAACAAAAGCACAGATGGCAATGATTTTTGAAGACATCAAAACAAGGAGGTATGTTTGTATCTTATATTAAAAAAACTTTTATTCGTAAGACAGTTTTGGTGAAAGGAGCAAGGCCCATACATTGTTAATCAAAATTTATGGTTATGTGATGATTTTTGTCACTTTAGGCACTAAAACTGCAGTAAAAAGAATAAATTGCATCGATCAGAGTTGTTATACTCATTAAAGTTTCATTCCGTTTGGTAGGAAAAATTTTGCATTTAAATAACCACAGTGAGGCTTTTTCTAAATTTGACTACTCCAAATAATAAAATGCATTATTATATACGTATGAATAAAGTAATAGAGCAAGATTTAGTTTACATTAGCTAATTGCAATTGTAAATTGAATAAGGATTTTCAAGCCAAAAAGTGCATCTCGCTACAAAAAAATATTTTTTTAAATAGCCATCAATACATGCACAGCAATTATGGCTTCAACAATCTTGCGAATTTTCGCCGATAATTTGGCAATTCAAACGTTTTAATACCGCATTCCATAAAAACATAAAGCCGATATAAATTAGGCTACTTCTCTGAAATTTGTTAAAATATACTATGAAAATCGATATTACCGCAGCGAATAAATTAAAACGTAGTACATGCTTTTAGGCTTCCAATTTAGGAATATTTCTAATCCGTTGACCAAACAAATCTTATATGATAACAATTCCGACGGCGTTTTTAGTTTCAGTTAGGTCGCATTTTTATCTCATGTCTTACACTACTTTTTCAGCTTCCTAATTGGGTGATTATTTGTAACTTGAATTTCGAAATATAAAGCAATTGTTCAATTATTTGTCTTACTTTCTTTTGTCATTTTAACCGCAAGACGTGGAAGGGAATTTGTTATTTTTTGCTAAACCAACGTAATTTTAAAAAGAAAATAAACTTCATTACGATTTTTGATGGTAGTCTTATTTCCAATTATGTCTAGAAATATTTTTTGTTAGATAAACATAGCTTATATTTTAGCAAATCTTTTTCCATCGAAATTATAGTGTTTTGATTATTCGTATAGTATCTGAAATAAAACAACTTGGCACAGCCGCAATTCCTGTCTTAATATCGTAAATGAAATAAACACAGAATTACACTCTTTTACTACAGAAAACAAGTGGCAGATAGAATTATTTGTCTGATTTTACGATTTTTGTTGTCTACTTACCAACCGTAAAATATTTCGCTTGTCTTTAAAAATGCCTTTCACTGAGGGTCACTCATAATGTCAACGGACGTGATGAAATCAACCTACATATTTTCGGGTGTTCAAAATACGGTACAAATCGCATTAAATTATATTATGATCAGGCATTAGCAAATTAAATTTAAGAAATAAAAAATGTTTTTCACTTAGATGTCGTTAATAAAGTATGACGATTTAATAATTGTTGATTTTCAAGTATGTTCATTCATTAAACGTTTTAAACCATATCTACATTATTCAAAACGATTTTATAAGCATTGTCTAATAACCAGGCATACACAACTGAAAAATAGGGTTTATAAAGGAGCGATTCAAAATATTGATTTAAATTAATAATTTTTAACTAATGTTAAGATCTTGGTGATACATAACTTTTGCACTTGATGACAAACACAAATTTAATTTGACTGCTAAACTCTTAGTAAAACCGACAGCAATAAGGGTAAACAGTTTTTGGCTAAATTTAATGAAACGTTTGGAAATGGCTGGATATTTTTTGTTCATTGTGGATCTCCTTGCGATAGCCGTAGATGCAGGAGCACTTGTTGGCGATATGACTTGTTTCGTGTATTTTCCTTGTGTGATCCATAAAAAGCTTCAAAACATCAATGTTTTCAATAAATAATGTTAAGCACAAGATTTTGGGCGCCTCTACGCCGTAAAATCTCTTTATATTTGCTTGGTTTTATAGGTGAATGGTGCGTCGCAGCAACTGCTTACCAATTCTCACTGGCTTTTATTTTAAAAATAATAGCTTATATTAATGTTTTTGCTTAAATATTACACTATTCTGTATTGTAATCTTTTAAAATGACTTTAAAATACCGAATGCATATTATATTACCTGGTCTCACTGAGTGCTATCACAAGAAAAATAATACAGACTACCAAAAAATATCTATTTCACTATATCAAAAAAACATTATTTTTTGTAAAACAAGCTCTCCAAGCAGCTGTAAAATAAAAATGAAAGTCACTTAAAACGATGTTGTCTGTCAATTTAAGCATACTTGAAATAACACTCATTTCATGTCTTATGTCGCGCTTTTAAGCGTTTTATACTATTGTCCTCTCCAGGACAAACAGAATAATCGCTTCTCTAATTTTACATCATTCAGGTTTTGTTGCAGCTCACGAGGAATAAGTTTTTATGGAAACTTGGTTCTATAGGTGTTCATAGAGGAACTCCACAGCAATTTTTGGATCCCTGACCTTGCGATTCTTTATAACAACCAATCGATTTAGAGTCCGACTCTTTCTCTCAGCAAAAAAATGTGATATTTTGGTGAGGACGACGTATTTACTTCTCTTTCAAAGTCGGCGTTCACTATCTATCATTAAAGCACTAGCGCCTGCCATAGGTCTCTAACGATTTTGCTTCTTTTGGGGGTCCGAGAGGTCTGCCACATTTATCATGTCATACTCAATTTTTAAATATCCATACGAAATTGCTGTTTGAAGTAAACTGTTGCAATAGCAAAAACGCATATTATGGTGCTAACATTTATGGGGTTTTCACCATTTTGCCAATCCCTGTACTTTTGCACATACTAAGGTTCAATCTGCATGGTTGAAATATTTATTAAAAACTGGACTCTAGTTATTATAGTAGTATTTAGATAACCAAGCCTTTGAATACAACATCTGGTGACGTGGGAAATTCAGATCTTATTTAAATATATCTAAAATAGATCAAAGGATGAATAAATGTGCGTTTTTGCAAGCTACATTGAGAAACATATTTACTATTGCCAAATTCTCAGTCGACAGATAATTGCAGCGGAAGAGTAATATATCTTTCCAATTATCCACAAATAGGCTAAATCTTGGAAATTTTCGATTTACCAAAGTAGGTCCTTTTTGCTTTCACGTGTTCAATTTCTTGTGCTTATCTGGTTACTGATTCCGTAAAACATTTGGAGAGCCATGAATATTTGTTAAATAAAATCGCACTACTGACGAAATAAAATTAAGTTGGATAATAACGTGAGGAATATGTGGTTTCTGCGGCATAAGGTGAGGTACTACGGCAATAAAAATGCCGATTTTTAAGGTATTAAACAAAGAGGGCCTCCTTAAATTAATGCACAGTCAGATGTCGACTGAAAAATTCCCTGAACATCTTAGTTCAGTCATTTTCCTAGTTGCAGTCAGAGCATGTTTCACTACAAAAAAACTATAGATATACATGTTTAGCTAAAATAAATCTTATATAAAAGTTTCTCCCAAAACCACCGTTGTTATTTTTGAGTTTAACGTAAATACTGAAAAATATATGACAACCATTGAAATGGAGCAAATACTTTTCAAAATTGCACTCAAGGGACTTGAAATTAAGGAAAACTTTCAGATTATTTATTTAATTTATTATCTCTTATGTGCTTACTCACCTAATGCATCAATATTTATATTATATATAACAATGCTAGGTCTCATTTGTGTTATTTAATGACTAGGCGTGAAGCAAAAATTGATTTGCATATTGCGGTACCTTCTACCAAAAGTTTAATCAGATCCAAATTAATTTAGGCCAAATAATTATTGAGCAACGAAAAAAAGATTTTTAAAATAAATTAATTCAAATTTGAATACGATAAACACTACAACCTCATAGGAAGTTATTAAATTTCGGATTATCCTATACTCTGCATGGATTTTTATCAACACAATGTTAAACTTAAATGTTTAACCGCAAAAGTTAAAAATCTTAAAAAAGAATTTTCAATTCCTTTGGATAAATTACAATATGGGTGAATGGATAAAATTAGAACTGTAGAGAAGTTCTTGAGGACCAACATATTTAAAATTAAAAAAAATTATCTAACAAACAATAAATATCGGCTACCTAACTGCAAAAAAATACGATAATCAGGAATTGAAATGTTCCCGCTGATTCGTTATTTTGCAAATTTCACCATTCGTACTGTCCTAAGCTACATCAACAACATTTTCAATATTTTAAATATAAAATGTCTTTTGACAAGAAAAAAATGCATATTAAACCTGAACTACAACTTTTTAATACATTAATGGGTCTATTTTAAATAAGTAGGGATATGGACGAAAAATAGCCAATTTACTGTTACTGCCGAAGCTATTGAAAAGATTAATTAATATCCGGAGATTTTGTGAATTTGGTAATTTGAACTCTGGTAAAAGGCACCAATATGCGTAATATTATTTACATCCAGGAACCAAAAACGATAAGCTTATAATTTTAATATGGAACTCCTTATTCTCAAACTAATCTAGTACATTGGGTCAGAGACCTTAAACTTTATTTATTATTTTGTAAAGAGGTATACTATTTACACCAAAAATAGATTTAAAAAAAGTTTCAGTAACATCCTATTATTGTTTAATTGAGTATAAGATTTTTTCCTTGTAACAATACAGAAACACGCAGAAGACAATCGTACTTTATCTGTTAAGAAATGTGCAATTAAACTTAGTTTGAGAAAGGTTGCACTCAACGGAAGAGAACCAAATGATTGTTTGAATGATAGTTTGCAAATACAAAATTTCAACGTTGAAAATCTATAGCATTCTATTTAAGATTAAGGCCTTAAATATCATTTGGTATCATCTTTGTGCATATTATTATTTTGTCATCTTTCAGTAAAGCCAAAAGATGGCGAAGTTGTTCCTAATAATGTAAATACACTAAATAATAAAATTGCTTCCTTCATGATAAGTGGTCTTTAAATGCATTTCTGTGGTCTTTAGCGTACCAGCAATTACACCATTAGTGTTTGGCACAGTAGAATGTTCTCTCTGAATTTTACATACATTGAAAATTTGAGGCTTATAAGTATCTTTATAAACAAAAATGTCTGCAAAAGGTTAAAATTAAAAAAAATCAAAAGCAAAAACGTTTAGACTAATAGTTATTTCGTAATTTTTTAACCGTAAGTAGAAACTGCAGATATTCAACTTAATTTTGGGGTGAAATCCTCTTTTAGCAACATTTTCAATGACCTTTTAACATCCAGAGTTTGAATATCATGGCTACAAAATGATACACAATCCTACTCTTTGCAGTTAAGACATTCTGGCAAGCACTGAGGGAAAACAGACCCGCTCTAGATTGGGACATATTTCCAATCATTCATTCTCTTTTCTCGGATTTGCTTGTTCTCTGGATTACCATTCATTCTTGTAAAATTATTTGCTGGAACATATTTTTAAAATCAGCTCTATCCACCACAACTCGGAATCTTAGTAGCCTTATTCGATATGTTGGACAAGCCACCCTTTGACATGTGACTCCATATGGCTCACAAAGGGCTTCAGCTCAGATATGAGGTAAGTTCGTCAACACAATTTGGCGCTTGAGAACTATACATAAGAGAGTAATTTCGTCAACATTATTGTATTAATTTCGAGATGTTTGTTTTGAGTTTTCTTCTACAAGATAATTAAACTTTAAAAAATAAATTGTGCTCTAGCTATTAATATATAATTGCCTTGATGATTACCTTAATATTAACCCTTAAAATTGTCTCTTCTGCAATTTTTGCATATAAATGGCTTATATAAATTTCCCCATGTCAAAGCACTTTTACGAAATTTTAAAAGAGGATCCTTTTTTACAATTATACCTTCCTCTATAATTGGGTGCATAAATGTATCCAGGGATATTCTTAATTCGAGTTATATTTAGCTGATGCATTGTAAATTTGGGGTATAATTGTTAACTCCAGCACTAAAAACTGGTTATCTACATCGATCATTACTCAAATACGAATTATGCTTTTAATTTTATTGCACCATATAAGAGGTTATTTTTTAGAGGGATTTAAAATTAAATATACAGTCTGACGACTGTTGTACTATTAGTTATTTTGGATGCTTCCAAATGGAATAAAGTAGTGCATTTTGCTAAAGGAATTGTTAAGATGTTAAGACTTAAAATTTTTTGTCAAATTACAGCTTCAATTTAAAAAGCAAATCTTGTGCATGAATAGCTTGTGAAATATGCATTTCCAGTTCTGACAACTATTAAAAACAGTTTTTTGTTGTTGATTTTGTACAAAGCAAGTTATGTAGCTTCAAAACCCAAAAAGAGTTTGAATTTCATAAGTGACTTCATTCATATAGACATGGATAGATTTATTCCAAAATACCAAAGCACTGATTAATTTGCTAAGAAGCTAAAAATAGACATTTTGCATTTCTTCAGTTCAAAAAAATTTTCCTATTTCTACTTAAGAGTACACCTGGTAGATTAAAGTTTAGTTGCTTTTTATAAAACGGAATATCTCGATTTGGTTTTTCTTGTAGCTTCCCAATAATGGTTACATTTGGCAGCCACTGATTGCATTTTCATGTAATTATTTTTACCGTTTGAGATATTAAAATGAAGTAAGGAGCTGTACGTGGATTAATATACCTATCATAAAAATAAATGTAAAAAAATAGTTGAAAAATTCGGGAAAATGTGATTGATTTTAATCTACTGATAAATACTATTCTTTTTTCATCCGACTATGTTTAAGTAAAGCTGTTGCAAGAAACGCCCGAAAACCTTTTTTAGATGGTAGTATTTCAGAATTGTTTTGTTTGCCTAATATTTTTTAAAAATAAAATTTGTTTTTTATGCTCATCATCATTTTTATCTAACACACACGATACGTCATTGTGATAGATGCGTTGCAGGTGGATAACGGGACTCCTCTGAAAAATCGATAAAAAGCAGAAATTGTCTGATTTTTCCCCTTACAAGGCAGTGGGAAGAGATTAAAACTAACATTTGTAAGTTTTAATAATTAAAATTAAGAAATTAAAACATTCCTCTAATGTGGAGAAATACATCGATGAGTAATAGATCACATTAAGGGCATTTACGAATGAGTATTGAATTAAGTGTAACATTAGTATTATTCAAAATTTGGGTAGAAAAATCCCTTAAAGAGTTGAAATTGGAGCTGTTGACAAGCAACAGAAATGTATAAGGCCAGTCAACCCATTTCCTAACTCCTCTGGCTTGTTTTAGTATTTTTAAGAAATCTTGCATCTTGATCATTATTCTTGTATTATTTATCATTACTTTCATATTACCCTTTTTGTCAGTTCAGTTATTAGTTTAAGGAAATAATTTTTATTTAGCTTATTTCAGAAAATCAATGTGCAAAATTCCCAACAGTAAAAACTTTTTATAATTTTTAGAAGAAAAATATAAATATTAAATTTTAATATGTAGGACAGAAATATTTCTAAGTGTTTATTTTTTAATAACAGCTTATAGGCTGTTTTTAATTAAGCGTATTGATTATAAAATAAGTTGAATATGTTAATACACTCCTATTTACTAAGTATACTTAAGAAATATTCTTAATAGAAAAAACAAAAAGAAACAAACCACTAACACTTTAATAAAAATTTCTAAACAAATCCGCCGACTAAAAAATCCATTCGATGCATAACCACGCTGCATTTATATGGCTGTATTTAAGTAGAAAAGGCTGTGAAAGGAACAGCTTTGAATATTAGATTAAGTCGTTACTCTCAATAAAATGGTGTTCATTTTGAAAACATCAGCGGGCGTCTTCTGACATTTTACATTAACGTTTACATACGATAAATACAATAAACCTGTTTTAAATAGTCAAGAAGAAGCTAATGATGTTACCTTTAATTTTGTGCAAATTTAGGAATAAATATTCATTAATGATTTTTACGGATTATTCCTTTTGAAATAGGTTAAGACAAAAAGTACTATTTTCCTATTTTCACAATAATCATTTAAATAGTATCAACTTCAAAAATAAAAAATACAAGTATTTATAGAGTGACATTTGTAATTTAAACAGACAAAATTACTTTGTTTTATAATTTCAACCATTTATAGTAACAATCATTTGCATATTGGTTTTAGTAGAATAATTATTTCTAATTGTAATTGCATTCAAAGAATTTTAGTGATGATTCTTTAAAAAACTTACTTTAGGTGCACTATTATTCTGGAATTTAAAATCAAATAAGAATTGTTTATCAATGCATAAATCCATTTTCTGGCAAATTTATTAATAGCCGTATTACAAAATTCAATCCACAAGAATGTAAATAAGACCCCATTGAATCAACTTTGTTACAACATAACTATGAAATAGATGTCGGTGTAAAATTATTTTAATTTATTTTAGCTTTAAATTGCTTATACCAGAATGACATAAATTTATTTAACCTTCTGTTTGACATTAATAAAATTCGTGTCGGGAACGGCCAGACAACGTTGGCAATGATTCATATCGTAAAAAGTCAATCTCTATAAAAAACATCTTATTATAGGGTTTGATGTTCAATTTCATCATTTTTATATCAATCCATATAACGCTGGTGAATTTAATTATATTTTTTCTACATGTATTTATTTCTGATCATTTTTAGAAAACTGGTACTTCACCAATGTGCACCAACCAAAGTTGATATAAATTCACTTGCTTTTTTGATTTTTTGTTGCATATTTTTAAGCTTTAAATTATAATTACTTGTAAATCCACATCCGTAAGAATGGTGACTGGAAAGAGACAATTGCAACCGTGAGCAATCTTAATTTTCATTAGATGTGTTATAACAACGGAGCTTAGGGTAAACCCATTAAAGTTAACAACTATATTTTAAACAAAAGCAAAAAATTGCTTAGTTATTAAAATTTCTTATTTAGCGAGTTGAAAGTTAAGTTCTTTTAATGAAAAATGCTTACGTGAAAATAATGTGCAGTTCTTTGCCAAGGAAACTTAATTCTTGAGGTCAAATAGCACGCTTACAAGGAATTTTCGTGACGTTTTCGAGTTTAATATTATAAAACCTAAAAATATCTTACTCTAGCCGATTCTTAAGTCAAAGCAGTTATTAACGATGATTTGAGATTCATCAAACATTTTTGAAGTATTCTCCTGAAAGGTTTGATTTTGTTAAAAGAACCTGATATCTAAATAAACTATTCTGGCTAAGCGCATGCTTAGTTAAAAAGTAACATTACATTGATAAACATTCAAAATGCTAAGACTTGATATCAGCTAATAGGTACATTTTAATTTTGATCAAAATTCCTTCTGTTTCCTAATGTTTCAAGCTTGAAAAATGTATATTTAAAAGTTATTTCCCTAGTGTCGAAATCGGTTAATGGTCATATTTATATTAGACAACAAGAAAAAGATTTTAATAATGATAATGATTATTTAGTCTTAGGATGAGCGAATCGTTATTTGAAAGTTTTTCTAATTTTTCAAAAAATATGACAAACAGGCGTCTTTCGGTAGTGTTAACTTAAAAAATATTTAATTAAGCAGGTTTTTTTTAAATAGTTTGAGTTCAGTTTTTTGTTGAAAAATTTGCAGATCATTTAGTTTCTTATTAGAAGGTGATATTATGAGGAAAATTATTAGCTTATTTTGTTCAATGAAATATCCCGCAACTGCAACGATTTAGTTCTACGAAAAATATCAATTTGTTTCAAAGAATTTATAAGTTTCATTATAAGTTATTCGACAACGGACCATGCTTAAATTCCTCCAGTCGAAATATTCATTTTGCAATAAAATGCCTGTTATGATAGGTGTAAAAACCTTTAAAACCTTTAAAAGTAGCTAAAATTAGAGATTCCATGATGAAGCTAAATATCTGTTGTACTCAATAATACTGGTTCTTTTGGGTGTTTTAAATGAAATGAACTGGTAAGAATTACTTATTAACGCAAATTAAAATAATTGTTATTGTTTTTATATTTTTTAAAAAATCATCTCGTTTTGTTGCATGACCGCATTATTAAATTACAGTAAACTGATCATGGCTGAGAATTGGCGATGGTTGGAATGAATAATTGCCAAATTTATTTTAATGGAAATTCACTATGTTTGTAATTGCAGCTCTACATGTGTAAGATTAAATTTGCCACCCATATTTTTTTAAATAAAATTAAAACTTTTATGTTCAACATTAGATCATGTTACAGTGAGTATTTCTATTTCTAAATACTGAAACCGGTAAAAAACATTTTCGTCATCTACATTTATAAAGTCCATAGTTTGAATGGTACCATTTTCAAATAAACTGTAAATATACTCCAAAACATAAACTTTCAAACCAATTTTTGGTTTTAAGCACAAAAAAGGTATTTTTATGTGAATTATTTCAATTTCTGCTACACGCAATTATCATGTTTGCGTTTTAGTTTTCGCATAGTATTCAGCGCCTCCTTTTCACACAGTAACAGACCCTCAATTGCCGAATTAAAATTAATTTATTTAACAAACATGTGATTTTTTCTAGGTGGATGGAATTGGTTAGTGAAAAATCTCAAAAAAATGTTTGCATTGCTTTATAATTTTTCTATACTATGTAAATAATCTGCTGTAAGATATTTTTCATAGAACTAGTCTATATAAGGCAACATTTTTGTTACATTTAAAGCTTTTAAAACGTTCATGAAAGTTTTTGCAATAAATGGTCATTGTTGTATAAATTTTAGTAATAATTGCAAAAGAAGATTCAGCGATGTTGTTGGGTGCGTAAAATGAGTCAATTTATTCGCTGTCTTTTGCAAAACCATTTAAATACTTTAAAATCAAAAAGTGCTTATCACATTTGGTGAGTAGTTCTAAAGGGTCCTATAAGTAAAATTTGCCTTGTAATTAGTCATATATTTTCAGCAAGAATTGTGTACTTGTGAGTATAATTTTCTTCGTGTTACACTTAAAAAATATGCTTTGTAAAACATTATTTTAGGTTTGAAATATCCAAAAAACATTATATGCATTGATATTATTTGCTCAACATAATAATTAAGTCGATATTTTGATTTCACTTATGTTAATCTTATGAAAATCTATGCTAATTTACGGAACTGAATGATGCGAGAGTATTTCACCATAAAATATGCTTGGCAGTAAATATTTTAGATCAGAACAAATTTGAATGTAAAAAATTGCAGAAAATCAATTTCGAAATAGGCACACTCATTCGAGCCAGTTAGGTTGTATTTAAACATTTATTACTCTCAACTTCTGCTTGCGTAACGAAATTCCTATGGTCAGGTTATATTAGCAAAACCGTTATTTATGGCGGAAATAAAGACTTCATATATTGAAACGATATTGGGAGAAACGATAACATAACAAATGTCAAAATTCAACAGCTAAAACATTGAAATCACTGTCTTTATTAAAATAAATGATCTGCATTCAATAGGTGGATTAAATCTTAAAAAAGATTACGTTAACGTTTTATTTTTTTACAAACCCATGAGATTATAGAGTTAATAAAGTACATCCTTTAACTAGTTCTATTTTTTGTAGTCTGATTTTTTAAATATCCCTGTGATCAAATGGCATTTGTATTTATTTGACAAAAATAACGCGTTAACTTATAATGACTGTCTGATTTAAGTACATTTTCAGTCAGAATTACATGTTATTTAATAACACAAGCTGTGAGTTATTTCTGGTCGTAAAAGTAATTTAAATTCATTCAAAACTTATTTCTTTAGTAAGATAGTACAATGAAATTTATTAGATCACCAATGACAGGATATACGCGGTATTTTGAATTAATGTAAACACATGTAAAATTTTCGTTTAAATGTGCTCAAACAAATTTGAATTTAACATGTGCGATTAACTAAGTTGAAATAGAACCCTAAAGGAATTAATCGGATATTGCAGTTTATAGGTTTTTTTAAAATTGAAAATTGATAACTAGGGGAATCTCGAAAATGTAGTAACCACGTTAGAAATTAAAACGGTATTTTTTAAATAATAAACAATTTTTAATCGGATAATGCGTTAATTTTTCTGAATGTATATCTTAGTAAAGATTTCACTTGTTATTTACATTGGTAAAAATTTCGTTACATAGAACCTTTAAGGAGAATGTTAATTTTTTAGAGTTATTTACATTAATATTACATACAAACCTGGACGATGGGGTCATGCCACGTTTGCATAAATTTTAGGGTTTGTTTAAATTAACTTTTTGTGCTGGAAATTTATATATTTTTCACGCATGAAATTATACCGTGGCAATTTTCTAATTAAATATATAGGTTTGTTACAAATTCCAAAAAACGTTTGCTTTTATTTCCAAAAAACCTCTTCAGAAATCAGTGGAGAATTATTATTAATATTTGATAAGTAAATTTATTATAAATGTATCAAATTTACATTCTTTCGCAAAACCGCCGATTGTTTTAATCGAAATATATGTGTTCGTAGAACTATTCTACAACCTTAACAGCAACAATTTTAATAAAACTAAAGACACTATTTTCATGGTCTATATTTTGGGCTATGTAAACTAAAAGACAATACATAAATATAATGTAAAACTGAAGATTTTAATTAATAGTTTATATATAAATAGCTCTAAATTTTCAAATACGTTATTCTGTACCTGTATTTATGCTTGGAAACATGGGGCCCTAATTAGGTTCTTTGCAATACTCTCATTCATTTTTTTTAATTTAAAGGTCCTCCATATATGTTTATTGTGATTTTGCAAAAATAAAATTAAATAATGTTTTACGTAATACGCATTTCTTTATCTAATACATTTCTGTTGTACAATATGTGCAACATTAGGAATGAAACTAGACCTTCGATCGAATGCCTTCTCAATACCTGTTTGTCTATGACTATGCTGAAGGCTTAGCACATAAACTTAAGAGCAGTACCTATAGTTTTATCTCCTAAGGGCAGATTTTACTCTACTAACGAGGAATAATATAAATTACAATCCGGATATATTTGAGCAAGTCCAGGTTATCGTGCGTAGAAATAGAATTTGCAACCAAAAGCATTATAAATTTTGATTGAAATTGCACACTCACTGATATTAAGTTCATATAAACATTTGTCCGATGCAAATTGATGGAATTGGTGTTTGAAAAGATTCAGTAAATCAAATATATAACAACTAGTGGCAACCAATTTTTTTTACAACGAGTCGAGTTAATTCATTAAATGTTTAAAAGTCCTTAAAAATTGCAGTTTTGATATAAAATCTCTATATTTTGATATCTCATTCTCTAAAATAGAGTTTCAAGGTTATTGATTTTTAGTTTATATGTTGAATTGTTGGCACGGCAAAACCCCACATATTTATTTCAAATTTAAATAACAAAAACAGTATTCAAAAAATACATCAAATGATGATAACTAATTATGGATTTTAAATGAAAAAAGTGTTTAAATAAATGTTCCAGTAAAATTTGAGCAATCATGAGAATTATTCAAAGACTAAAATTCCATGTATTTATGAAATACCTTGTGAAATAGTTGGTGCTTTTACACATTCTCCAAAGAAAGTCGTAACCCTACCTCGTTAATCAAAGACAACTTAAGTAAGGGAGAGGTGAGGAGACTGGAAAGACGTAAAATAATATGATTTTAGATAGCACTAAAATATGGGCATTTAGTGTATTGCCCAATTCCCCCTTGCATAACAGTTTATCGTTACCTGTCTCCCTCAGAGCATTTCAGAATTACTAAACGGCTTTGCAAAGAACAACTCGTTAGGGCAAACCATTTTATTGTAATCACCAAAATAAGATTGCTTTCATCGGAGACTCACCAATTATTCATTACAGTTTTGCAGACATCACGTTCCAGCGACCGACATAAGAGTCATCTGATAAAATCTTATCTGAGCGTCAAAAATATACGAAAAATATTTCATTTAAGAAGATGAGTAATAAGAAGTCAATCTAATTGAATGTAATATATTCCCTGAATTTTTAATATTCCATTCTTTTTTATAATTTGGAGGTTAGCTACATATCATGACCTTTTAATTTGAGCACATATTTTCCAATTTTATTTGATCTTATAATGGTATAGCGGTCATTCAGTGTAACAAATTTATTAATGCAATTACACACAAAAATAAACTGTTTATTGCAAAACTGTGAAAAATTTTATTTTTAACAGAATTGTGGTAAAAAGCTGAAAATTAGATAATTTGTAGGGCGTTTACCCCTAGCCTGAGCAGTATCGAAAAGATGCAACCACTATATTAAAATTAAAGCAAGGGTCCACCTTATTTTTGCTAATTTTATCAACGATACTAAATCAATACAAAATGAATTTATCTATTTCGGTTGAAATTATAATTGATAATAAATGGCATGATTTGTTCTAATTTTCCTTTTCAAAACTCACTGACCATAGACAGTTTTGTAGAGTCCAATATTAAGAAAAGAGTTATCAGAGTAGGCCTCTAACTTCATCGGACGCGCTTTACCAACTCTGATTCTATCCTTCAATACCTAGCAAGGGGCTCACTCAAATAAAACAATATTCTGCATATATTGTGAAACCCGCAACATGAAAAAGGCTTTGAAAAAAATTCATGCGGCGATTAGGAAAGTGTTTATGCAATAGTCAATTCTTGTCAGCATGATGCATTATTATATACAAATGTCAATTTAACGTTACATTTAAAATTTTGCACCTACCATGTGCACCTTCCTAAAAAATAGATATGATGATTCCTGAAACTCATTAAGAAATCGGTAAAAATAGAAATTTAGATGTTAATGCATATGCTCTTGTATCAACCCTTTGGATTCTCGACAATGATTTTTGCGTGCCATTAATCAATGATAAATATATAGGTAAAAATTTAAGGGTTCAATTTAATTATCATTTAATAGACATGGTATTGCCACTCTCCTAGTCAACGGACTTGAGTTGTTTTTTTCATTCAAACTAAAAATAAATAAAATTCGCACATTTCCGAGGATTCTCATAATAATATTTATGCTACTAGTTGGATATGCTAATATAGTTCTAAAAAAACTGTAAATGGCAATGAAAATGCGAGAAGTAATAAACAACAACGATTAGGTATTTAATTTTTCTAAACATCTTTCAGCAAAAAGATTATTAAAGTGGTAAATAAGTTGGCTTAGACGGTTTTTAAGGAGGGTTATCGATAGGAAAAACCTACTGATTCCTTGAAAGAAGTAGTTTAAACTCTTGCAATCCATTTGTGTGAGTCAGGACCCCTTTTTCTAATCACATCAAGCTACTAGTGCATGAATACATGTTTCCAATAAAAGTGCTGATGCTAGGCTTCTCTTTTTCTGATCTTCCTCCGAGAGTGGAATCGTTTTAATGAGATAGTAAATCCACCTTGTGGAGCATTTATGTGAAGCGCATTCGCTGCTGAGTAACCACCACTTAAACAAACGAGACTCAAAAATGGATTCTGCGAGGTAGCTGTACTTTTCCAGATAAGTTACAGCTTTCCCTGCTATACAAAAATTATTGCAGTTTTTACTGTCGTAAAAGCTAATATGCATTTATAATAATAACCTCATTTACCAGTCATTTTTTAAACCCAGCCTTTTTGAGTCAGAATTGCCAGTATTTCGCATGAAATAATATGATTCGTAGTTTTTGACAATAAAACAGCAATTACCACCTGATTTCCATCAAATTTGTTACAAAACGCCTTTGCAACTAATAGGATTGAAGCAAATAATGACTTGTATTAGGTGCAGCTAAATCGACACAATCAGAGCTGTTCATGGCAAAAATATGTCTTGTGACTTATCCAAACCAAACACATTTAGGTATGCTCAAAAAAATCAATTAACATTTTCAAAAACTTGTAATTAGCTTCATCCAAGCAAAATTTGTAATGCGTGTATTTTGGATTATGCAGTCTTCCAAAAACCCATAAAATTTCTTTAAATAAATTAATAAAAATTATGAAAGATGCCAAAAAATTTACTGATTTGAAAGCCTAAAATTTAAAAAAATGCATTCAATGGACATGTGCTAATTTCCATAGCAAGGTAACATTTTTAGAAGTCGGGATTTAATTCTAGAAAAGAGGTAAATTTATTATTTATAACAGCCGTTTCGACAGTTACTGCAATTAATCTAATCTTGATTTAAAAAATTATTTTTGTTTAATTTTTGTACTCTTTATACTATTAGTATTAATTACTATTAATCTATAAAATGAAAGTAACCATTAAATGTTGCTGATGACTGCTATTAAAGTCGATCGCTTAGAATTAAAGCAATGATCTAAAATGCTTTTACGACAAATACAGTCAAACTGCTCTCATTTTGCATCTAAATACAGGCACGTTTCTTTAAAAATTTCGTTATTTACCTCCATAATGCCATATTGTTGCTAACATTTATTAAGAAAAATTAAGTACACATCCACTTTTGTTCTGTAGCGATTTCTCTGTTTTTAATGATAATAGGTACAAACCTTAATAGCGTGGACGTTATGTTACTTCTCTGAATAATCCCTTCTGCAAAATATTAATAAACAATTAAATAAATCCGTCTTAGAGACTGTCTGATAGGAGATTACGGTAGAGCTATTTTTATGCATATAAAAATATATCAATATAGCGTTTAGCTTTTTTCTCTCCTGCAAAGAATTTTAACAACATGATTTATAGATAATTCTTTTGGTTTTAAAGCTTTCTTCTCAACATTTACCAGATTTATTTAAAAATCGTCAAATTCAGGATAACTCGATATTTTTCCCAGCTATATATTTTACATTTACCCTCTTCCATAGAATTTACAAAATCTCCAATAATAATGCACCATTAAAACTCCATATCGACAAATGGAAAAATTAAAAAATCCTTAAATCATACATTTCATTTTCGTGACAAATTACTACACTATATTCCTAGGATGGGAATACCTGACACTGACTTGCAAAATTGGACAAATAATTTTTGATAATTGATGTTATCCTTTTGTAAAACACTTGAAAATACTCGAAAAATATAAAATGAGGTCATCTGTTCTTTTTGTGTTTAAATTTCACTCAAATTGAGTAAAGAAAACATCCTGAATAATTTAAATTTTGCAAAATAGTGTTTTATACGTTGTTATGGCCTGAACAGTTGCAGGTAGAAGTAGAAAATTTTCAAATGAAATGCACAATTGTTATTTAAATAAATGTAATGATAATGTGGCCTCATACTTCTGATAAGACTTGAGAGCATGTGAAACATTAAAACAATGGTTTATTCGCTATTTGAACGTAAACCCGTATGCATTCATCTAAAAACTGGTCATTTTTCATATCAAATTTCACTGGCTACCAAGAAAATAACTTTGAAATTAAACAAATTAGTTGATTTTTTGATTGTAAGAGTTTTTGGAAACTATACGCTAATTTGCCTTTATCTCATGTTCAATAATGTCGATGAGTAGCCATGCATTAAAATGGGCTCATTGTTTTTGAACGAATGCTTCAAAAATGACCAAAAATTAGTTTTTGGTTTTGGTAAACAAAGGACTATCGATCTAATCTATTTTGGCTAAAATATCTCCAAATTGCCTCTCTTATAAATCGGGTTAAAAAACAATGGGGAATGTGAAAGGGACACCAGTCCTCTAGCGGTTAGCAATGTCAAGACGGGATTGGGATGCTGTGTACGCAGTAAACAAATCACTTCATTGTACTAGACGTACGAATTGAAACGCTTTTTAGGTTTTACCAACAGGTGCATATTTATTTTTTCGTTGCTCTGAACCATGGACAGCATGGATCTGTTTTAACAACTGGAAAAATCAATTATTCTACTTCTTTTCATCTTCTAAAGCAGCATTTGTACGAACAAATGACAGAGCCATTTTTGTGCTAGAAAAGCCTGCTCTGAGTGGTGTACCACCCCTACGTAAAATCATAAAAGGCCAGAAAAAGACGGCTTTGTAAACGCAGAAGCAGAACATCAAATGGTCCCAATTTTACTGATTTCTTTGGTTGCTTTGCAACATGTACACTGGTAAATACTAATATGCCTTATTCCAAAAGCGTTCAATTTAATCATTAATATATTTTTGTCTTAATTATTATAATTTTAAATAAAATTACAGTAGACTACTCACGTCTAAGGGATGGCTATGGTAAGAATAATTACAAAGAGCAATTCCTTTGAGAAAAACTTATCGTATGTTCGCATGCAGCCTTGACTGCGTAAGGTTATTTTTTGCTTTTTTGGTATTAAAATTTCTTAATTTAATTTACACCTACACAAATAGACCCGTCTTGCGTGAGTTTGTTTGCAATTTTGACCTTGTCGAATTGAGCAAACGGAAGCACATGTGTCTTTTGATATTCAAGGAAACCTTGGTTTGAATGGTTGGACTTATCTGATAAAGATAGGTATCTTCATAAAAGTCTTCCTCTAACTTTATTGTTTTGACTTTTAGTCGGCAATGGTCTGTCTTGAAGTAAAATTATGGAGTTTTATACACTTAAATAAACTGCTTTTTTGGTCCAGTTTTCGAGTGATATTCGATATTGCAAATGCAATGGGTAAATGATGCGTATTTACAAAATTGACTTGAATCTAAATTATTTATTAAGTTGACTTGCTTAAGGTTGGAACTGGTAGGTAATGATATTTATGACTTTCAAATTTCTAAATTCCATTTGTCAGTGAACTTTCTGACCGATAGCTGAACATAGTGGTTAATTGCGCTCTTATAACAGTGTTGGAAACAACGCATTTTGTTTAAGTTGCGACAATTTTTATATTTTAAATATGTTTTCAGTAAGTCATGCCGAGAAAGACACAGTACGTTCAGTGGGTATGACAAATGATTCATCCGTTGTCAATCATTTTTGAAACTTGGGTAAAACTTACTTCAAATCAAATAGACACTTTTTTATGTGGTGAGTATATGTTAAAGTAGCCAATAATTGAATCAGATTGTTATTTTTTGAATGTTCTTGTAGCAAGCACTGCAAATTTGTGAGCAAAAGTTGTAGATTTTACATTTCCATGTTCATGTGTAAAAAGCTTTTTGCTTTTAGGATTAACATTTTCTCATAAACACACATGTTCCTTAAAAATATCGCGAAATATAAATTATTGCTTACAAAGTTTAAGCTTGACTGTTCATAGACGCTGAAGTAATATTTTGGTCCTTTTATAGACATATATATATGGCAGAAAAGGAAAAACATTAACAGCACCTATGTGGATGATTTATGACTTTTGTAGCAATTAAGCGTTTCTCAAGTCGGTCATTTGAGAAACTCGATTACCATTACCATCCCTCAGGCTTTTATCACTTTTTGCATGCACTTTAATACTGTAGCAGTCCTTCGTTAGAATGCAACTTGCTTCTCAAGAGAATCGACTATCTGATCAAAATAATGAGCACCCATCCAGCATTAATGCAACTTAGAATAAAAAATAACCTAAATGATCAACAATTATCACCGAAATTCATCTTGAATATCAGTTTTATAAATGACTACATTTTGACTGTGTTCTGTTCATTCAGTTAAGTTTGTTCAGGTATATTTCTTCATTCTTCTGTGATAGTGATTTCGTAATCGATTTCGCAAATACTTATTTGACAATAAGGCGTAAAAATTTAGCGCAAGAAATTTCAAAATGACACCACCCTAAATTTAGCAAGCCAAAATTTGAGCGTTGCAACTTTGGGTGAACTCCGGGTTCATGCAAAATGTTGTGGAGTTTTGCATCTTGGGAGGTGTAGTAAAAGTCGTAGTAGTGGAAATAGTAACAAGGAACTTAGCATTAAAAACATTTTGAAAAGGTTGGAAATACATTGCAGAACTTTCTACTATCTGGTAGTTTTCATATTTTGATATAATTTAAACAGCTTTCAATAGAGTTCCCATTACAATTTATAGGTTCCACAGGCGTTGAAAATGCAGAAGTAGAGAAATTTCCATTTACATGTGAACTCGTCATGTGGATAACAGCACGTCTACGTTACCAATAAAATTGAAAAATTTTCTAAAATAGTAGACTAAAAATTCATAACAAATGACTTCAAATACAGCCTTTCAAATTGCTGCATTTTTAACTGTTACAATTAATGTTCTGGACTGTACACATCCAAGGGGATACGAATCAGAACTGCATTTATAAAGTTAAGAGAATGATTGAAATGGCTTTAAGCATCTTAACCTACAGGCACAGAGTTTTATGTACTAAAACTCAGATATACAGCGAGAATATGGTTACTACCAAAAGAAGTCACTGTGAAAGACATGCCAGCCCGCAAAATGGATTTCTAATGACCTCGATGGCACCAATAGCAAATAGTAAACATTGCCTTGACTATTTTTATATCCAAATCACTTCGGCACATTAGTTAATGATAATAGATAAGCTGGGTGAGCAGTCCAATACTTTTTAATACATGTTTTTATCACATGAAAAATTAAATGGAACCCTATAAATCCACGAATTTATTTACTTCTAACCAAATGCATCCGTTACTCATTTTTGACTTAAAAAACTGCCTAAATTGTGCTAACGAGCCTTAGTTATAAAAAGCCAACAACTACAATTTAAGAACCGCAACTTTTAGCATTCACAATAGCAATTCACTTTTTAACACACCCCTAACAGTTTGCTAAACGATTCCGTCTAAAAAATTTCACTGTTTGAATTCGATAAGTTACCGTAAATTTATTAAAATTTACCAAATACAAAGTATCCTATAAGAAAATAAAACGATTTGAGGTGTTATAGTTCAGATAACCACAATCACCCCAGAAACCTCTGCTGTACTCAGGGTTGTAAAATATCAATTTCGGTGACGTATTTCGCAGTTTATATTCCTTTCTGTGCTAACACCATTAAAGATGTTGCGTTAAATTGGATATGTTCAAGCCAAATCATATCACAAGTATCGATGAAGATGGATGGCTGTCAAAATGAACCATTTCGAAATGAAATACTATGAACTCAAACCCGCAAGTGCGATTTGTACGATACTATTAAAATGGTGCATTTAGCTCATTGAGTTATATTAATTTCGACGATGACTGCGATCCCGAATAATCTTTAAATACTTTATGCGTTGCTATTAAGGGTTGAGTAATTCGTAGTCTGATATAAAGATGCCGTTGGTAGCAAATATGAGAAAGAATCCCCTGAAGCATTCATGTTGGCCTTCATTTCCCAGTTGGTAATAATAGGCCCTTAATGAAAGAGCAACTGCAGCAGATAATTACCGGTTTCACTACATTCCTTGCCTCCCATTTGCAATGGCTCAATATAATTTATCATTCATCTTGCCATTTCTCTGAATATTACAAAACCTTTGTTGGATTTCATAAAACGGCTTGGTTATTGACCACTTCAATCACCACCAAGAACTCGAAATGAGATGAACGTTATTTGTTAGGATAAACGCATTCAAGTGGTATTGATTTTTTATTTTGAATAGCTAACACTTTCGTTAATTGCAGTTAAATAAACTAAGCTATAGAGGTTTTATGCCAGTGGAAGCCGGTTTTTGAAAATTTTCCCACTGAATTAATTGCAAGTACTACTTAAAGCACTGAAAGTATAACCGAGCAAAAGAACATTTCAATCATTGTACGTAGATTTTTTTAAGCAAACATTCATTTATAACAATTTAGCTTACAAAAACAATTATTTACTTTTATGTTCAAAGAATAATAAAATTTTAGGACACTATTCAGACTTTAGCTGACATTTTTGTGTTGAGGCCACCAAGGCACCTAATTTCAACATATTTATCCACTTTTTAAAATCACATTTATAGATTTTCCAAATCCGTTACATTATAAGCCCAGCCTCAAATCCAAATTATATCCTGTCAGCTGGATTTCGCTGTTAAAGTTACAGTGTCAGCGCTTTTGTCATTTTTGATCTATAGGATGTACAGAACAGAACAGTGTAGTACAGCACATGACCCAATCCCAGTGGCATGAAAAATTGATCGAGATTACTTAATCGAATTTGTTTTTATAAAAAGTATTGGAGATTTTGTCAAACATTTAAGTAAAATATGCTAGGTATCAATAATGCGTTGAAATTAAATGTAAAAACCGCCCATTTGATTAAGGAATGCATTTATTTTTTAGCTAGCAATTGAATTACTCAAATCAAAAAGGAAAATAAATGCCGAATTGCAAAGGTATTTGGATTTAATTGTATTAAAACCCATACGTTTTTCCCTTTCATTTTTTGAGAATGCTATGATCTTCAAGCAATCACTAAGTTGTCATTAAAATATTTTAACGTTAGTCAGCTTATTTTCTCAATCTTAATTAAGTAAAAATAATAAAAGCATTTCATTTCATCAGTGGAATAGATGATAATTTGCTCAATGACTGCACAGACTGTCAATTTTTAGATATACAAATGACGCCTTTTTAAGAAGCCCCAAGTATTATCAATTACTGAGCAGTTTGGCACTTGGAAGAGTGAAATTGCAAATATTGTATATCAGCAGTTTTAAAAACGTCACAAATCAATAGTTGTAGAAATCAGTGATCAGACTTTTCATACCTCCCTCATTATTGTTTAATATCAATAGCTACAATTAATGCAAAAAAATATGATTTAGTCGAACGACACATTTTAAGTTTAAAACAATTAGATAAGATTTTTTCAAAAATGTATTAAATATTACAACCTACATGCTGATTCCTCATTGAGTGTGCTTTTTGTGGTTTTCGTTATGAAATATTTATCATAAAATTACAAAAAGCGTTTTTCACAATAGATAGAGTTTTTGTTTCATGGTTTTATTTTACTCTGCCTAATGATATTTGTCACAATTACCGATAGCTTATTTTGACACACTTTTTATCTGTGTTTCTGCTTTGCATCCGTTTTTGCGTAACGCTTACAGGCTTCATTAGAATCAGCAGGAAAATTCCAAAATTCCAAAATTTCCAAATGGCCAAGCTTTCATTTAAAGTGTATCAATTTTGTCAAGTCTTTATTTGGTAAAATAACGCTGGAATTTATACCACTTTGTCAAAAAATCCACTTGAGTTTGCAAAAAATGTTATTGTTGAAAAAGGACAGTAGTGACATTAAAACACGTGAGCATTTTACCGTTGTAACTGTTTGTGTTATATCATCTTTTCATATCACTTTCTTCCTCAGTGCAATCTACGTAGCAGTTTGCAGAACTTTATTGATATGCTTAGACGATTTTTCAAACAAAATGAGAAATAATATAATGAAGAAACTTTTTCTCGCATTATTGAGTTTTAATTTTTTAAAAGGAAAATAAGTTGATATTCCAAAAAATGGTTCTTTTTTACGAGAAATAACGTTTTATTTTTACTATTAATGCAAAAAACTAACCCTGATGGAGAACTGCCATTCGAAAATGCTTAAAAATATTCACATCTATGTTTTTAGAACATTTAGTTAAAATAGATGTCTGTTTTCTTAATTCTTTTTTCCTATTTTCCATCAGCCTATAAAATCTTCTTTAAGAAAAAATCTACCAGACATAAAATCAAAATAACATGACTTATAGTGACCAAGTTATTTTTATAAAAAGTGTCTGGAATATTTTTAATATAAGCTGCTGCCACATTAAATGTAAGACCTCGTTTAAATAAGAGGACGAAATAGGCGTACAGTAAAGTTAAAAGAGTCTATTTAATAGCATTGAATAGCGTGCATTCTTCTATTTTAGAGCATTCACATCAGCATCCACCAATGTAGCCTTGGGCTTAATGGCGTTATTACATATTTTGGCATTTCAAAGACTTTTCATGGAGGATATTATAAAAACACAACGTTAGAAGGCAATCTATGTAAGCTTTGTGAATATACATATCTTCAATTTATTAGCTAATTAGTAATTAAAATATGTGTTTTTTTCGAAGTCAGCTGGATGCCTTGCAATAAATAACCTGTGACATCAAAAACATGCGCAAAAGAGCAATTAAATATTAAAACTGACGATTTGCGACTGTCCAGTATTTCTTCCACTTTAACAGTGATACAGCAAAATGTTCATGAAATGGATTTGCACAATCGGCTGGATTTTTTGATTGCAATTTGTGGTGTTTCACTTACGATCGATATGCTTTACGTTTGTTTTAATAAAGTAGCAGTGATATTTTCCTTTACAGTTCACATCGGCATTCATCATAAAAGATTTGTATGAATTACTTTTTATAAATTTTGAGCTGTTGATTCCTTGGGCTCTTAAATTTTTACACCTTGTAATAGATATGGAATTATAACATGTAATACCACAATAAGTGCAAAATGTAGGTTGCTTTATTTTAGTTATGATAAGGTAACAAAAGAAATCAGTATAGTTGCATTTAAAATTTGTCTTTAAATATATTTTTAAAGCAATAATAGGAAAAAACTTTAGTGTTCCAACATTTTGTTTGCAATAGAATCTTTGTATAAACGTAATTCGGTAAAAATCCTCAAAGAGAATGAAACCATGCTATATCGTAGTATAATGTATTAATAAAATAGTACATAATTGATTGGTGATATTTATTAATAATTAAAGTAAATGAAAGTTAAAATCTTGGAGTAAGTTCAAGGGATTTTGGATTCGGAAAACTAAATTTCATAAAAAGAACTTCATTATTATCAGTTATCGTTAACATGCTTAAGGGCGTGAAAGTAAATATTCGATTTTAGAAATTAATTATTATCATACAGATTATAATATTCGTTACAGTCAGCAGTATTAATCTTGATTTGCTTAAAACAACTTATTTTCTCTATTGATAGGCAATAAATAATGAAAACTGCAATCCTAGCCATTGTTTCAGGCCGTTGAATATTTACT